>JADRCD010223663.1:35304-74969 GCA_019843815.1 Montemys delectorum
GAGAGAGAGAGAGAGAGAGAGAGAGAGAGAGAGAGAGAGAGAGAGAGCCCAAAGAAACCAAGAAATAAAACAAAAGAAAGCCAGGCTAGGTGGGTATGGTAGCAAACACTTTGAATCCCAGGGATTAGATTTGGGAGGAAGTTAGATCTCTATGAATTCAAGGCCACCCAAGGCTACATAGTGAAACCCTGCCTATAAAAACCAGACTACTTCCCTGTAGGAGAGAGAGTTAAAGGTTTCCTTTTCTTGTATCTTGTTCTAAATGACAAGGACATCTACAGTACACCTTTCCCTGAGCATTCAGTCAAGACTCACAGGCAGCTCTAATAGGCTGTCGCCCCCAAACAGCAGCCTAGAAAGGTCAGTGCAGAATACTAAGGCCTCCGATTAAAAGTGAACACTCAGTTTTTTCTGGTGCATAAAAGCGGTCAAATCAGCCAGGCAACGGTTGCGCACGCCTTTAGTCCCAGCACTGGGAGGCAGAGGCAGGCGGATTTCTGAGTTCAAGGCCAGCCTAGTCTACAGAGTGAGTTCCAGGACAGCCAGGGCTATACAGAGAAACCCTGTCTCAAAAAACCAACCAAACAAACAAACAAAAAAAAGAGGGGGGTTCCAAATCTTTCTGGGATCTGGTAGCCCACAGGGATCCCACTCCATCCTCAATCACTTGAAGGAAAACTCTACATCAGTGGTTCTCAACCTTCGTACTGTTGTACCCCTTTAATATAGTTACTTCCTCATGTTGTGGTGACCCCTAATGTATAGGAAACTTTCTATAAAAGATGGGAAGATGGATGAGGGTCATTCTAGAGAGAAGTTTCAGAATGAGAAAGAGTGACCCATTCTGGAAATGCCAAAGTCATCTAGAAGGGAAAGAAGACCTACATGGGTTCCAGCTGGGTGCCTCGGCTCGAGGCCTTTTTGGGGATACCTTAGGGTCCAGCAGGGCAGGAGCTTGCACAGTGATCAGTTCCAAAGTCTATTGCTTTGCTCCATGTTCTAGCCTTCTAAGCAGTAAAGGTGGTACCTTCTGTATGCAGACCAGCTCTGCTCTGCACCGACTGAGGGGTTAGCTGACTGCTTCTCTCCTCCCAGACAGGAGGATGTCCAAAGGAGGGAAGCTTGGGCAAGGCAGGGGCTGGCTGCAAAGTTATCTGTGCTTCTACATCACTGGTGTTTGCTAGATAAGAAAGTATAGGGTGCTATTTAGAGCAGCAGTTCTCAATCTGTGGGTCACAACTCCTTCAGAGTCACATATCCGACATTGGAATGTCAGATTTTTACATTACCATTTATTATAGTAGCAAAATTATAGCTATGAAGTAGCAACAAAAATAATGTTATGTTTGGGAGTCACCACAACATGAAAAACTGAGTTAAAGGGTCGAAGCACTGGGAGGGTTGAGAACCACAGGTCTACATCATCATCTTTGATCTTCGTACTTCAGGACACAAGAGAGAATTGCTCAATAGTTAGTGTTCAATTAAATCTGCTGAGTGAATAGGACATTCATACAAAGTTTCAAAGAGAAGAAAAGATATATGCATTGACAATGTACCAGCCACCTCGGCAGACAGGCAGTGTTGAAGGGCATGCAAAAAACACTGGCAAACTAGGAAAAGGTCTCTAGTTTAGTAATAGTAATATGACAATGTCAGTCTCTGGGTCTGGTAGTGAACCATGGCTGGGTAAGCTGTTAGCATTGCAGGGAGTGGGAAGAAGGGAGCCTGGGAAACCCTGCGTTATCTTTGGAGCTTCTGGTTCAAATCAGGATTTCAAAAAATCCGTGGACGATACTAGGAACCACAGGTTCATATATCTACATCAATATCTTCCGTAGATATGGAGAGGCAGGAGGACCAGAAGAAGTCATCCTTGGCTGCATAGCGAATTCCAGGCTAGTCTGGGCTTCATGAGATTGTCTCAAGAAGAAGGAAAGCTGGTTGTGTCAGCCTAGGCCTTTAATCCCAGAACTCAGGGGCAGAGGCAGGCACATGTCTATGAGTTCGAGGCCAGACTGGTCTACATAGTGAGTTCTAGGCCGGTCAAAGCTACATTGTGAAATTCTGTCTCGAAAACAAGAAACATAAAAAGAGAGCATGATGCCAGTGTCCCAGCACCAAAGAAACAGCTGAAGTGAGAGGCTTCGGTCATATCTTCAGGTTCCCATACCACCTGGCACACAACGGGGTAGGGGTGTTTATTATTTGTTCTTTCTCACCCCTAGCCCCCTCTTTCCTCAGGGCCCAGCAGAAGTGTGCCTCCTACCCTAGGATCTCTTCTCCTGGATACTACCAGTACCCAGACCAAGAGCCACTCCTGTGGTGGTTTGACTAGGTTTGGCCCATAGGAAGTGGCAGTATTAGGAGGTGTGGCCTTGTTGGAAGAGGAAGTGTGTCACTGTGGGGGCGGGCTTTACCCAGTGGGTAAGAGAGCGCCCTCTTGGCTGCCTGTGGAAGACAGCCTCTCCTGCTTGCCTTCAGATCAAGATATAGAACTCTCCGCTCCTTCTCCAGTACCACATCTGCCTGGATGCTGCCATGCTTCCCACCATGATGCTAATGGGTTAAACCTCTGAACCTGCAAGCCAGCTTCAATTAAATGTTTTCTTTATCAGAGTTGCCTTGGTCATGGTATCACTTCTCCAGAACCTGCAAGCCAGCTTCAGTTAAATGTTTTCTTTATCAGAGTTGCCTAGGTCATGGTATCACTTCTCCACAATGAAACCCTAAGTAAGACAAACTCCCAAAGCTTATTTGCCTGTGCAGTCCACCAGTCAGAATCACAGATCAGCGGTCTGTCCTTGATGATACAGACGCCATAGCACAGGAACCTCAGCCAACTGCATACTCGCTATCAGAGTCCACATCAAGGGACCACATCTTAGTCCATAGCCTGAGAGGGATCGTTTTAGAATAAATAAAGGAAAGGAGGATCAGGGCCATCTTTAGCCAGGCTTGGTAACAGGTGTGGGGGCTCACATCTTTAGTCCTAGCAGTAGAGAGGTAGAGACAGGCTGATCTCTGTGCTTTGGTGATCAGCCTGGTCCACGTACTGAGTTCCATGGCAGCTAGGGCTACATAGTGAAGTCCTATCTCAAACAATCAGATAAATAAAGCCAAGGTAATCCTTAGCTACATAACCAGTTTGAGGCCAGCCTGGGATACACGAGTTCCTATCTCTAACTAACTAAACAAACTTAAGTGAAATAGATCCAAAAGTTGACTTTGCCACACTGAAGCATTCTCTGATCATTCAGATAGAAGCCAAACCCTTCCTCTTCCTCAGAGCAGGGTTGAATAGTGGTCACCCAAGACCAAGCACATCTAGACCAATGCTGTCAAAGCCATCCATGAGGGGTTCAGTTCCTTCATAATCTCCTTTTGCCCTACTGCCTTCCTACCCATGGCTGGATGAGAAATCAGGTTCATTTTATGCATTTTCAATTGCTGATTGATGTAGGAGGGCCTAGCCGACTATGGGTAGAATCCCTAGGTAGTTGAGTCAGGCTATATAAGAAAAGTAGCTGAACAAGTCAAAGGAAGGGAGCTGGTAACCAGTGTTCCTCTGTGGTCTCTGCTTTAGTTCCTGCCTTCAGGCTTTCCCAGGTCTATAACCTGTAAGCTGACATAAACCCCAATGTGGTTTTGATCAATGTCTTATCATAGCAACAGACAACAATCTAGGGTATTTAGTGAGTCAGGAAGACAGCAATTAGAGAGAGAGCAAGCTTACTGCTTTGTTTTAGTTCTATTATATATAATATATTATTAATGTGTATTTTAATATAATTTTAATATTAATGTGTATTATATTTATTTTATTATATTTATTTAATTACTCAGCATGTGCCCAGGCATGCCACAATATAAGCGTGGAAGCCAGAGAACAACTTGTGTGAATTAGTTCTCTCCTACATTGTGGGTATCATGAATTAAACTTGGGATAAAACTTGGTAGCAAGTACGTTTACCCACTTAGCTGTCTCGCTGGTCTCATAGACAAGTTCATGCAAGAACTAACAAGAGTCTCCAGACAACTAGTTCTTTCTGAGGGCAGAGCCCTCAATGACCAATGGTCCTTGCATGAGCCTCCACCTCTTAGCTTCTTCCTATTTCAGTGTTGCCACTCTGAGGACCAAACTCAACACATGAATATGTAGGGGTAACACTGAAACCTATCGAAGCCACAGCATAGTGCTTGACAAAGAGCACATGTTAGCTTTCATTCTTGGTACACACCATTGCTGGTGAGGATAATGGCCTTGAAGTTACAAAGACCTAGTCCAGAGTGGAGCCCTCTGAAGGACTTCTGGTTTTAGTTTTTGTTTTTCCAGACAGGGTTTCTCTGTGTAGCCTTGGCTGTCCTGGAACTCACTCTGTAGAACTCAGAACCCAGAACCTGAACTCAAAAATCCGCCTGCCTCTGCCTCCTAAGTGCTGGGATTAAAGGCATGTGCCACCACTGCCCTGGCCTCTGAAGGACTTCTAAGCACAAACAACTATCTATCACTTGTTCCTCCTCCAGCTGGCCCCTACTTCTTCTGATGTAGGCAGGATTGTGCTGGGGAAGAAAGTAAAGGGGGGTGGTCCATTGAGACAAGATATGTTCTAACAGAGGAGGGTGTGATCACAGTGCTATGCTTGGGCCAGGCATAACACAGAATCTAAAAACAAGAGCCAACTGGCCAGGGAACACGGCTTTGTTCTGCATCTTATTAGAAAGAGGGCTGAGTCTGTGCTTCACAAATACAACCAGGAGAGTCTAATATGTAAGGGTTTGTTTAGAAGGTTCATGTTCAGTGTTCTCTTCTTTAAAAACTGTTACTTATAATTTTTAAACACAAAAAAATTAAAAGTGAATTTTAACAGACCTTGATTCCACTGCCCAGGGACACTGGGCTCCTGTCAATGTCTGATAAAAAGAAGTGACACACAGCCCCTTAAAATAAGGAGCAGAGATAGGAAGCCATGAAAAAAACTTTCCTTCCCTCCCTCTTGAATTCTTAGTCCCTCTAAGAGTCCCTTTCTCCCTTCTCTTTAAAGACAGGGTCTGCTATACCTTAGACTGGCCTTGAACTCTCTATTAGTTCTGTTGCTGCTGCAACTTGCAGAAGCAGGAGTTTATTTTGGCTTAGGGCTCCAGTGGGGTGAGTCCATAAGGATGGGAGAGGCTTGACCACAGGGGCCACACACACACTCTGCAGTATCGGGCTTAAAAACCTGATCAAGGGCAAGAGGCAATAAGGACCCAAAAGGGTATCTGTGCTTCCTGGGTAGTCAGGGTAGTCGCTGGCATCTCCTAACTCAAACGTGTTCCAGATTAGTCTTTCCAATCGTCAACACGCCCTCATATTTAGGCATAAAGGTACCCCAAGAAATGATTCGATTTTGGCTAAGATTGGGCATTGTTTCCTGGCCAGCACGATGTTTCCAATATATCCTAATTCTACCCGTCAGACAGGTTTTGCCCTTAGAGTTAGCAACTAAGGTCAAGCACAAACCTTAGGGTAGCCCTATAAAAGTCAGAACTGTTTTACATACTAGAAACTCAAGGACATTACCTAGAACTGTTAGGTCGGAATTTCCAAGTACTCCCCTCCAGACTCAGAGAATTAACAGGAAATGCCAGATCGGACTATCCTAGTCTTACCTCCAGCAGAATCAAGGAATTAGCATAGGAATACCAAATTAGCCCCAGCAGGGAGGGCTCAACTGCTCTTCCTCCTACTTCACACCTAGCTACCTACCTACTGACCTCGTTTAGAGGTCACTTGACTTCAGTCCTGCACGCTGATCCTTTTGACCCCCGCCCATCTACGTGACTCTTGTCATTTGCCCTGTTTCCTGTATACCATATAAGCCTGGTTTTCACTTTGTGCTCTCTCTTGGACTCTCTCTTGGATTTGGATTCTCTCTCTTGGACGGAGACTCACACTAGAACTTAGGCCGCAGTCCCCTGGGCCCAGAGTGCTTGTGTGTGTGTGTGTGGGGGGGGGGGGGGGGGGATATGGATGCAGAGCCTATCCAGAGGAGATGGCAGTTACTTTAGACTCAGTGTGTTTCAGGCGGCCTTAAATGTACCTTAATTACTAAGCTGCCAGATTTATCATTTCTCCTTTCCAATGACTGTAAAAGTCTGATGCCATTTTTAAGAAATACATTCAGATTCACACACCCTTGTGTCGGCTCTGTTTGTCACTCTTCGCCTACACCTCGTCAACCTGACTAGGACCCCGTTTCTCCCGAGGGTTAAGGGAGGCCCAGATCGGCCGGCCTGCGGCACACAAGCATCCAGGGCAGGAGGCTGAGAGACCCAGATCTTAAGTGGTAAGCACAAAGCAGAAGGTTGAACTGGAAGTGGGCGAGGCTACAAACTCTCATTCAAACCAGTAGCCAGAGATGACCTTGTACTCACATCCTCTCGACTCCACCTCTTGGGAGCTGACTGTACAGGGTTATACTACCATGCCTGGTTTTATGTGGTACTAGGGATTAAATCCAGGACACTGTGTGTGCTAGGCAAGCCTTTTACTGACTAAACCATATTCTCCATCCCATGTTTTCTGTTGTCAACCTTGCCAATAATAATATAGTCATTAAAAACTATGAGGAGGAGGCTGAAGACACTGCTTAGCAGTTAAGTTAAGAAGATTTGCTGCTCTTCTGAGAACCTGAGCTCAGTATCCAGCACCCACAGTGGGCATGGCACAGTCTCCTGTAACTTGAGCTCCAGGAAATAGATGCCCTGTTCTGGTCTTCTTGGCCACACACAGAAAGACAGACACACACACAAATACACACACAGACAAACACATACATACAGTCACAGTGGCACATAGACACATATGTGCACACACAGAGAGACACAAACATACACACATATACAAAACACATACTCGAGTGCATGCACACAAACACACACACACACACACACATACACACAGATACAAACTCAGGGTGTGAGCTTTGAGAGTTTGTAGCCCCATCCACTTCCTGTTCATTCTTCCTGCTTTGGCTTTGAATTTAAAAATATGATCTTTCAGCCTGGCAGTGGTGGTGCACACCTTTAATCCCAGCACTTGGGAGGCAGAGGCAGGCGGATTTCTGAGTTTGAGGCTAGTCTGGTCTACAGAGTTCCAGGATAACCAGGGCTACACAGAGAAACCCTGTCTTGAAAAACAAAAACAAAACAAAACAAAAAAAAGATCTTTCAGCACAGTACACACAGACACATGCACACACAGAGATTGAGACACACACAATACTACTATGATTACTACTACTACTACTACTACTACTAATAATAATAATAATAATAAATCTTTAAATCTTAGTCATATATGGGTGGATATATATGTGTGGATATCTGTTTTTTAAAATATAAATACAGATCCCACTATTTCACCTTCTTTTCCAGCTGCTGTGATAAAATACTGCCACAAAAGCAATGTCTTGGAGAACAGTTTTATGTTACTGTCAATCACTGCCAAAAGTCACAGAGGCATGAGCTCCAAAGAGCTGGTCACAGCACAGTCAGGAAGCAGAGAGCAGAGGACGCTGCTGCTCAGCTCTCTCTGCCTTGCATTCAGTCCAGGATCCCCCACCCATAATTAAGAGGGCTCTTAACACACCAATTAATGGAATCTCAACAATCTCCCCCAGGCATGCACACCAAGTGACAATTAACATGAGCCACCATACCCACCTTTGCAACACTGCCTTTTTACCTACTGAGGACTATTCTGACACCAACATCCTGCTTAGGCTCCAAGAGGGCTGTACAACTTCATTATGCTTCAACTTTAACCTCTTCATCTGTAAAAAGGGACAGAGGACCTGACACATACAACAGCGGACATATGAAATGCTCCAAAGACTGTGTCTAATGGCATAGTCAGGCCCCAGACTGTGGTACCAGTGGTAGCTGACTGAACCTTCCAGAGCTTGACCAAGTAGAAGAAAGTGAAGCCATCTGGACAAGGGTCCTTGAAGGAGGATTTTGGGAATCTACCCTTCCTCTCGTCCCTCCCCGCCACATGAATTCCTGGTGACATGCCATCTCACCACAGACCAGAAGCAACAAGGTGAAAGCTCCAAAAACAGTGAGCCAAAATAAAACTGTCTGCTTTCTAAATGGATTCTCTTAGGTACCTGTTGACATGGTTATGTAAACTGGGAGTTACCACACCTAAGGCTCACACATGCCAGGCAAATGTTTCTCTGAGGAGTTGAATCTTAGCCCCTCTTAGAGATGTCTTATAGTAATGGAATACTGACCAGCATTTAAGATTTTTAGAAGGCAGATGGTACTCAGCACATCTCATTCCTCTTATTTCTCACTGTTTACATCTGTGGGTCCTTTCCACCTGGTCCTATTAGATGTTACCCAGTGGACCAGGACAAAGCCCTGTGCTCCACTGTCCCTGCAGATATACACTGCCAATACTATCAATCATTATTGCAAACAATATGAAGAAAAGCATCCATAGGATATATTTCTCAGGGTAAATGAGCTTGCTGGGTCTGTGCAACGTAAATTTTGGTAGATGTGCACTCCCAAGACACTCTGCAAGTATACTCCAAGGCAAATACTGAGTAAGGGTGCCCATTTCACAGCTAATCCTCAGAACTAGATAGTCTCAAAAACCTCAAACCAGACAAACAAGTAAAAAAGTATACTTAAAAACTTTTGGGGAGCCAGAGAGATGGCTCAGTGGTTAAGAACACTGACTGCTCTTCCAGAGGTCCTGAATTCAATTCCAAGCAACCACATGGTGGCTCACAACCATCTATAATAGGGTCTGATGCCCTCTTCTGGTGTGTCTGAAAAGAACAATGGTGTACTCATATACATAAAATAAATAAATGTCTTTTAAAAAAAGACTTTAGCCGGCCAGTGGTGGCGCACGCCTTTAATCCCCGCACTTGGGAGGCAGAGGCAGGCAGATTTCTGAGTTCGAGGCCAGCCTGGTCTGCAAAGTAAGTTCCAGGACAGCCAGGGCTACACAGAGAAACCCTGTCTTGAAAAAAACAAAACAAAAAAAAAGAAAAAACAAAGGAAAAAAAAAAGACTTTCAAAAAAAAATTTTTATTTTAGGTAAGAGAAAATGAGGTCTGGCACCCACTAAACTGTACCAGCAGTACCGATGAGGCCAAGGCCAGATCACCGGTCTTGGAATACCTTAAGTCATTCCGACTCTGGGTACCAGGAAAGAAAGAGTCCTGGCTAGCCTACCCTCTTCCAGTCTCAGTGCATCCCTGGGGGGTAAGCCTGAAGCTCTTCTCTATCTGGGTTCAGGCCAAGTCTCTGGGGATTCCAAAAGAAAAACCAAGAAGTTCTTGGCCCAGACATTGAGACTGAAAAGTTGCTGCCTGCAGCTAGTAGATAAAGAAAGCCTTGCCTCCAAATTGCCTGAGGTTCAAGGTTATTTTCCGTAGGTTTCTGTTATTTGGTCTCCACTTGGACTCCCAGCCAAGTGGCTCTTGGGAATGAAGACGAGACCAAGGGGTTCCATTCTTCCTCTGCCCCCTTGTGGGTATCTAGATTATTTTTAAAGTGGAAACGAAGGCTTCTTATAAAAAAGATCAGTCTGCTTCAATTGAGGTATCTGCGGGGTGATCCCTAATCACTCCCTGTGAGTGTGAATGGTGCAGGAGTTCATAGAGAAGCACTGGCGACAAAGGGGAGAGGGAGCAGGGTCTGTCTAGAGGACTACAAGGTCAAGGTCCTCTACTTGGACCCTGTGGGCCTGGGATAAATCCACGGAGCATCTAACTCACTGTCTCCTCCTAACGGGTGGGAACGGCACTGCCCTGGTTTGTACCTACGCTGCTGGCAGAGTAACTGTGGCTGTGTGCTTTATAAGCAATGGAGTTTTATTCTAGTTTGTGGTTGTGGAGGCTGGGAAATCTAAAAGCACAGTGGTGGGGAGTTTATGATAATGACCATAGAAATGAATTGTACGCATGCGCAACGGGGGAAACCCAGGGAGCACAAGCCGTAGAGCAGGCTCAGTGGGGCAGAACGCTGGATCCATAAGCACTAGCACCTGAGTTTGCATCCTTAGAATCCACAGAAAAGCCAGGCATGTAGAGCGCATTCATAGCCCTGGCTCCGTGGCAAGACCAAAAAAAAAAAAAAATCCTTGGACGTTTCAGGCCAGCTAGCCTGGTGTACACAACAGCAAACAATAAAGAGACCCTGCATCAAACTAGTTAAAAGGCAAGGACCAACACCTAAAGTGGTTCTCCAACCACCTCATGCATGTTGTGTATGCACATGGGTGCGCGCGCACACACACATAGACGCGCGCGCGCGCGCGCGCACACACACACACACACACACACACCACGCGCGCACGCACGCACACACGCACGCACACACACACTGAGGCTCCCTTGATAACTAATCTAGTCTCCTGACGAGGATCCTTAAAGTAAGACATTCATTCCTCTCAACCTGGCTGCCTCCTGTGGACCCAAAACTCTGATTGGCACAATTTAATTTCCAGGCTTTGGAGAGGACAAATGGCAATGAAACCACAGTAGTGTCCGCTTTGCTGAGCCTGCAGGACTGTTCTGAGCAAGGCTGCTGTGCACATGACGGTGCCCTATGTAGACTGTGCCGTGAAAGCCAAATGGATAGTCACGGAAAACGCCAGTGAGCTGGTGGCCACTGGCATTCACACAGGATGGATCCTTCTTAAAGCTGCAAGCTGAGCCTCACAGGCAAGGCCTACTTCTGCTTTGAGGTACTTCTGAGGTCACCTATCTCCTACAGAAGCATATCAGAACCCAATTGATCATCATGACACTGACGAGTCATATTGTCAACTGTGCAAAGTGCATTTCACAAGCACCTGTTTACACATCAACTCCGCCAGCCAGGTGTTCGGCAATGCCTCTTCCACTCGATAGGAGCAGGAAGCATTGCCCTACTTAGCAGGTTTCACAAACAGATTCAACACAAAACCAGGTCTTGAGAATGACACCACTATACAGTTCTAACCCATTCTCCACCATGTTGTGAAAAGAACCCTTTAAATTCTGCTAGACCTTTGCCATGGAAACCACTGTGCTGGTTGTCCCAACACCTGTACAAGGTTCCTGTTCTACCACCTGTACTTTGAGACTGTAGGCAGATGAATTTGGCTGAGTTTAATGTTCTCACTTACAAAAGAAGATCAGAAAACAATGAACAATATGGCTGCCCTAGCAACGCCAAGGCAGAGAACTTAGTGCACAAATTCAAAGGCAACGTCTTGCTGCCCGGCGGTCCTCTGCTTGTTTCTGTCTTTTTCTTCCCTTCCCTCCTTCCTTCTTATTCTGTTGTTGTTGCTGTGTGTTTTTGTTTGTTTGTTTCAAGACCCGGTTTCTCTGTGCAGTCCTGGCTGTACTGGAATTCACTCTGTAGACCAGGCTGGCCTCAAACCCAGAGACCCACCTGCCAGTACCTCCCAAGTCTGGGATTAAAGGCATGCACCATCATGCTTGGCTTTCCATGTTTCTAATCTAACCCCAGGCCTCCTTCCAGATAACTGGCTTAGTTAGCAAAGGGAGGCCATTTTATGTGGACCAAATTCCCTTGGGGACTTGAAAGATAAAGGCCAGATAGAACTCATTATGCCAACAACATGAAACTAGACCAAAGCATCTGGTTTTCATCAGGCCACCCTAACAAGGGCCTTGGATGAACATGAGTGCATCGATCTGAAGCATGTTGAGAGTGTGGCTCTAGGAGAGAGTATTGCCCAGTAGACAAAGGCAGTGGTATCTATCTTTGGCACTCCAAAAGAAATGGGGTAAGACTTGCCAAGGGGTATACCTCAGTGGTACAGGGCTTGACCACTCCCAGTGAGGTCCTAGGTTCAGTCCCCTGTAACGGAATACAGGGAACCGAGCCATGGAAATGGAAGCTTCCCTGGTCCTTGTTCACAACTCAACTGTAGAAAGCACAGACTGATTGACGCCCAAGTCCACTGGGGCTGGTTCTTATATGAAGAAATGTATAGAAGCCCACTTAGGAAAATAAAACAAAAAAGAAAAACAAACACCAAGACAGTCAGTTCACTGTGGACATTCACAGTGGGAGACTAAGGAACTGTTGAGCTTAGAGGTGGCTGTCTAGCAGGCTGGAAGGGGAAGGCTGAAGGGCCCCACATGACCTTTTAGGTGAGTACAGAACACATCAAATGATCATCTCAGGGCTTATACATGTGAGAGATAAGACCTAGGCTACCTACTGGGGGCAGGACAGTACTAGAGAGGTGAAGTGCCTAGTCCATTTTCCCTGGAAGAATATAGCACATTCTCTCCTCAATGCTAACCAGGTTTATCTGTATTAGAAGGTCTCCCCTCACCAGAAGAGTCAGCCATCTGCAATATAGCTAGGAGCTGGGTATGAACAGTTGAGGCCTCAGAGGACGGAGTAGTCTTCCATACTCTACTTCAGCAGATCCTTCTGGTTCTGTGTTCTCTGCGTAGTCTGCAGTTGCTTTCTAGGTAGTCCTGTGCACAGTACTGAAGGTCTAGATGGAAGTCAATGCCGGGCTATTTAGAAATATCTCAGCTCTCATTTGTTTTTGTTTGTTTGTTTGTTTGTTTTTTGAGACAGGGTTTCTCTGTATAGCTCTGGCTGTCCTGGAACTCACTCTGTAGACCAGGCTGGCCTGGAACTCAGAAATTCACCTGCCTCTGCCTCCCAGGTGCTGGGATTAAAGGCATGTGCCACCACTGCCCGGCTCAGCTCTCATTTGTAAGCATCTGGTTGTATAACATTTCTCCTCCTACCTGAAGTTAAGTCAATCCACGTGATTAGCTTTGATTAATAAAATGAGTGTAGAAGTGGCCTGTCACTAGATGACGAACTTTCTTTTAAAAAAATTATTTTTTTTATTTATTTCTCTGTCTGTATGCAGACCTATATGCCAGGAGGATATCAGATCTCTTTATAAATGGTTGGGAGCCCCCATGTGGTTGCTGGGAATTGAACTCAGGACCTCTGGAAGAGCAGCCAGTGCTCTTAAACACTGAGCCATCTCTCCAACCCCAGATGACCAACTTTAGGAATCACCAGTGATAGGAATGTCTCACATGCCTTGGCTTTCTGCTGCTATGACAACACATGACCAAAAGCAATTTGAGGACGAGAAGGTTTATTATATCTTCTACTTCCAGGTCACAGTATACAGGAACCCAGGGTAATAACTTGGAGGTAGGAAGCATGGAAGAACACTGCTTGCTGGCTTGTTCCCTCTGGTTCGAGCTCATCCAGCGCTCTTATAAAACCCAGGCCCACCTCCCCCGTGGTGGCACTGCCTGCAGAGGGCTGGGACCTCCCACATCAATCAACAGTTAAGACAATACCCCCCCCACACACACACACACACATCTGGGCACAGGTCACTCTTATATGGTCAAATTCTGAAGACTCCCTTTTCCTACATGACTCTTGGTTGCTATGAAGCTGACTAAGATAACTAGGAAGTCTTGATCTAGAAATGAGACCACGAATAACATGGAGCATGGTTCTTGATAGACTGTTCTCAGCAGACAAGTCGTCTGTGCAAGAAGAAAAACGTTCTTATCCCCCTGAACTTGGGGCACTGCCTATCGCCTCAAGACCTAGCCAAGCTTGAGCTGTACGCATGTACCGCGTGGCTGTCAGGAAGTGACCCTCTTTCAAATGGGAAATGCTCTGTGACATGCTCAATGGCACCAATAGAGACTACGTGCCCCTAGGGTCCCAGGGCCAAGAACTCAGCTGTTCATTAAAGATGAGAGGATAATTTTAATTAGGAATAGTTAAACTCATTTCAAAAGGAAGATCATGAAACAGCTCTAGACCTTCCCGATACCTGCTATACCGTGAGCACATGGCCGGGTGAGAGGCCAGCCATCATAACGTGATCAGGACACAAAGTCCACTTGTGGGAGAGAAGGGCATAACTCATACAAACTCCAATTCTGAGGGGGAAAGTTGTCTCATGGGGTCTTTTCTTCCCTCCCTCCCTCCCTCCTTCCTTCCCTTCCTTCCTCCTTCCTTCTTTCCATCTCTCCTCTTCCCTCCCTCTCTTCTCCCTCCTCCCTCCTTCCATCTCTCCTCTCTCCTCCCTCCCTTTCTTCTCTCATTCCCTGACCTTCCTGTTCCCCCTTTCTTTACTATGTAGCCCAGGTTGGCCTTAAATTCAGGCTGCCCCTGCCCCCTGCCTTTCAAGTGCTTGGGATACAGTGCACACTATCACTTCAGACCCTCCAGGACATTCTTGACCCATCCTCCCAGAAGTCAGGCTGCCCTGGCCAAATGGCAGTTTTCCCCATTCAACCCACAGTTTGAAATGCAGTCTTTGACCCTCACAGTGGGCTGACACCACTGAAGTCAGGCTGCCCGGCCCTCCAACCCTGTCCTGTGATCTCATTCCTCAAAGGGTGTATGTCAAGTTATTGATATACTTAATATATAAACATGAGTGTAAGACAAAGCATGTAGGACTCACCTAGACTAAAAAGGACAATAAACTGCGGTTTCCTACAGCATAATATAATAGAAAAGGATCTGTGCCTTATACAGTTCTGATGCACCTGGGAGGAGCAGCTAAGAAATGAGTGATAAAATCTTCACTGTGTCTCCAGAATAGGCATCATGGATGCACAGGCTATTTACCGACCCACTGGTTCCACCAGTTTGGGCAAGTGTGTTGTTTGTTACTTTTCTTTTTTTTCACTTGCAAACCAGTACAAGCCAGCCATTTTAGTCAGCAAACTATCTATACTGTGATCTGTTCTCTCGGGAAGTTAAAATGACCAGGTCAGAGTCACCATTGCTGAATCACTAAACACTCAGAAACAAATGCACAGGAGGGATGTGCAGGCAATTGGATGTCCAGGCCAGTAACCTTCCTCCCCACATCCTGACTCTAAGCCTTGCAATTCATACCTGCATTCTACCTTCTGAAGATGCTCCAGGTTGACCTCTACGCATCTTGACATAAGTTAAGATTACACTAGGCATAATAGCCAGTTAAATTATGAATGCAAGAACTGTACAAATAAAAGCACTATGTTCTTTTATAGAGTGATAATTATTATTGTAGGCAATGCAAACTGAATAATAAGAACCATCGGGGAAGTTCAGTGATAGGCTAACAATTTCCAGCAATCAGACCAAACATCTCTGCTCAAGCTGTTTAATAAAATAAATAGCAGTTTGTTGGCATTTTTGCTCAGTTAAGCACATAGTCTACATCCCAGGTAGAACTAAGAAAGACACGGAGATAGGATGAGATAGAAAAAAAATCATAGTTATGATGGTGATAATTTAGCTATAGCCAAATCTTGAGCAATCAGAACATGGTATATAAAGTACCTCAGAATTAAAAAATAACATTTATTTATAGATACATATAGACATATACAGCTCTACATGTATATACATTACATGAATTTCCATATATATCAGTCAGTTAATATAAAAAGTAATATATTCCTATTAATTTGTATTGGGAATAATGTTATATAATATGACAATGATAAGCCTGAGACTGAGGACAGAATGCTTTCCTATCATGCCTGAAGACGTAGGTTCGATCTCCAGCACCTCATAAAATGGGTGTGGTGGTGCCAGGAATCCAGAGGATCAGAAAGTTACCCTCATTCCACAGTGAGTACAGGGCCAGCATGGGCTACAAGAGAGCAAGCTTCAAAAAGAAAAAAAAGTCTTCAGGGTTTAGAAGTCCCTCTGAAGCACTGGACCGCTCCCCATTCTAAATGAGGGAGCAGCAGATCATTTCCTATTTACCTGAAATGGGCTCTGACGGAGCCCTCCAGGACCACCTGGTCCTCCAACAGAACCGAGTCCTGCCCAGTTCCATCCCGGTTTATCAGAGTCTGGAAGTCTCATTCATCAGATTCAACAAACCACTAGGGAGTAATTCAGACCTTCAGTGGCTATTTGGACCAGTTCCCTGCCTCTCTGTTCACCTGGAAAATTACAGGTCACCAGGAGATAGTGACATTGGGGGGGGGGGGGGGGGTTTACAGTCAAAAGCTTTAAATTCCCTAAGCTTCTAGCACAAACAGAGCCGAACTGATAAACGGGTTTACCCTAGTTGCTATCAGTGTGCTGATCTCACAAGCAAACACTTTTTGTACTAGGGTCTGACTGTTGAAAGTCCAACTGTTGAGAGGCTGTTGGACCCAGGCTCTGGGGAGACAGCCCTTCGCCAAGGCCTCCCTCCTCTTTTATGGTCTATGTATCATATCAAGCAGGCCTGTTGATGAAGTTCACTCTCTTGCAACAGCGGTCTACTTTTTAAATATGATTTATTTATGTTTTATGAATTGGTTTCTTGCCTGCACATATGTCTGTGTAAGGATGTCATGTGGGTGCTGGAAATTCCACCTGGGCCTCCTGGAAGAGCAGCCAGTGCTCTTAACCGCTGAGTCCTCTCTCCAGAGGAGACCCAAGGAGTCTACTTTTAAACAGCTGTTCAGAGTCCCACGAAGACACCCCTGCTCTGACTTCCAGTTCTATCCCATTAAACTATATACATATATACATACATATATACTTATGTATGTGTACACACAAGCAGAGAGAGAGAGAGAGAGAGAGAGAGAGAGGACCTTGAACTCCTGACCTTCCTGTTTCTACCTCCCAAGGGCTGGGATTACAGGCGAGCATCACCACACTTAGTTTATGGGGTGCTAGCGACTGAACACAGGGTACCCTTGCATACTAGGCAAGCACTCTACCAGATGAGCGCTAGCTCTGGCTCCAGATGCTCTTACTATGCTGATACTATCATTGGTGGAGCTCCAAGTATGTATGGAACATAGTCCTGAGATAGGGCCCAACAGAGTCAATCCCAGATTAACATTCCATTATCCAGGGATGGCCTTCAAACGCATTTACAAGAGATAGAGTGTTAATCATGGTGACACATGAAGACCCATGAGGGTGACAGGTACATCGAAGATCAGTAGGCTGAGCATCACACTGCTCACTGCAATCAGGGGAACAGCCCCTCTCTCTGTCACTGCAGAGGGTGGGATGGCCAGAAGTCACCCGGGAGATAAACACACGTGACTGCCTAGTCTTAACTCAGAGTGTTATGCACAGATGCCCACTCATTTTTTCAAATGCTGCCCGCTCTCCTGAGGTCAGGAAGAAAGTCTTAATTGCTGCTATGTCTCTTAATACCTGCTAATCTTCCTTTTAATAAGGATAAACCCTGGGCTTTGGGCCTCCAGTAAACGGCAATCTGAGACCAAAAGGAGGCTAGACAAGGAGACAAAAACAGCGTCAAGAAGTAGGAGGAAGGGAAGAGCCAAGGGTCCGCAGATACAGACTTCCCACAGCGAGACTGCAAATGTGGCGGCTCGTTCTTTAACCTCAGGAACATATTCATTAGGAGGCATTTCCGCACACACGTACAGTGTTACAACAACAACCTGCATGGTCTAGCCTGCCACATACCTAGCCTGGGTAACTACATAGTTCATCATTCCTATACTACAGGCCTATAGAACGTTGCCAGACTGAACACCTGTAAGCCACAGTTTCTTTGTATAAGTGACTGGAGGTGGGATAAAAATGTCATCACTGTAATAGGTAAATTTAAGATATGCCTGGTGCTGCCTGACCCGGAAGCATCATAGGACTTCACTGTAGCCTTGGTTCTGAACACGCAACATAGGCAGTTTGTATCTCACATACTATCATTTCATACATACATGCTGTCACAGAACACAGCGACAACAAACATGGTCTCAGTCCAGATTTGAGACTACTATATGTTATAACTGCAGAAACATAATGGCTTAGCTAGAAATCAAAGACCTTTACTATTTCCCTACCCTCACTGCCTTACATGTTCGTCATCAAATCAGTATACCCCTGGATGAGGTGGGTGTTGGAATGTTTGACTTTCAAAACTGATACCTGAGTATCTGACTTGAATTTCAGGAAAATAAAAATAGTGAGTTTCACCTTGGGATTAGGGGAGAATTTTCAATAATTCTAAGATTTAATTCACTATGTAAAATTTTTCAATAATTCTAAGGTTTGATTCTTTATATAAAATAAATAAGCACACCCATCTAATTAGTAAGCAAACTGCTTTTGCCCTCAGCAGATGATAAAAAGGCATTATAACCTGGGAGTTATTGTTAAATAAAATTTATGATTTATGAACAGTTACCATTTGATTTTGTGTAGCAACTTAATTTACTTGCATACCCAGAGTCCTATAATATTTCTCAGGTAAAAAACGAGTCACAAGTGGGAAACTTCAGCCTGTCCCTCAAGGGGCAGGTGCAACAAGCCTTATGCACGCGCGTCAGGTGAGAGCAGAGAGAGCACAGGGAAAATCGGGCGGCAGGAAAGCTCGGCTGTACTGTAACCTTACAGGACAGGCAATCACTCCATCATGGCCAAGAGGTCATCGTATAGCACACAAGTACAGTCAGTCAAGGGAACCGAAAACATTGTCACCTTTCTATTATGCAGAGTAAGGACACTGATCTCTACATTCACCATGCTGTAAGGCAGGAAGGAGTTCGTACCTAAACACCTCTATGCATATATTTTTAAAGATTTACGTGTGGTGTGTGTGTGTGTGTGTGTGTGTATGTGTGTGTGTGTGTGTATTTCACCTGCATGAATGTCTGTACCGTGTGTATGCAGCGCCCAAGAACACAGAAGTTGGCACCAGATCCTCTGGAACTGGAGTTATAGATGGTTGTGAGCTGGGACGCAGACTTGGGTCCTCTGCAAGAGCAGCTGGTGCTCTTAACCTCTGGGTGATCTCCCGAGCCCTCTGTGCATGTATGTTAATGCCTATTTTCTGTCAGAATATTAGCTCAAGCAGGGCACTTCAGGATTTCCCCTGCTTTCCATCCAGGAGGCTCCTACTGTCGTGAACAAGATAAGATGTCTGGGGCTAGAGAGATGGCTCAGTGGTTAAGAGCACTGACTGCTCTCCTGGAGGTCCTGAGTTCAAATCCCAGCAACCACATGGTGGCTCACAACCATCTGTAATGAGATCTGACGCCCTCTTCTGGTGTGTCTGAAGACTGCTACAGTGTACTTACATATAATAAATAAATAAATCTTTAAAAAAAAAAAAAAGATGAGATGTCTGATCTTGGAAGTAACTTTTCTTTGCTTCTTTATTTTGACAGGGGAGGAGGGTCAAACCTGAGGCCTTCCGTGTGCTCTTCCGCTGCGCCATCTGAGCTACACTCACCCCAGACTCATAGCTTTATTACTTATTTCTCCTTTCACTTACAAATCCCTGCTGGTTGTGGTGGCATATGCCTTTAGTCTCAGTCCCCTGGAGGCAGAGGCAGGTGGAGCTCTATGAGTTTGAGGCCAGCCTGGCTTACATACATCGAGTTCTAGGGCTAGTGACACCCTATCTCAAAACAGTAAAAAGGAATCTCACACTTCAAATTTCCTCATCTTCTTTCAGAGAATCTTTTGTGAAATGCCTGACATAAGAAAAAAATCAACTTCTCTTATTGCTTGAGAACAGGCTACCTGGTTTCTCCATCCTTGTGGCCAGCTTACAAAGGGCTTTAAAGATCAAGAGCTGTTTTTGTGAAAGAATTCTGTATTTGACTTGCTACCTTTGATACACAGAAACAACGAACTTTAACATCTTTTAGATCAAGTCACATTTAAATTAAATAAAAGTTTTCAGCCTGGCCCATACACTCTCAGGTCACATCAGCTAGAAGAATTTTTCTTTGTTTGTTTTTGTTTTTGTTTTTTTCGACACAGAGTTTCTCTGTGTAGCCCTAGCTGTCCCGGAACTCACTCTGTAGACCAGGCTGGCCTTGAACTCAGAAATCCACCTGTCTCTGCCTCCCAAGTGCTGGGATTAAAGGCGTGCGCCACCACCACCTGGCCCAACTAGAAGAATTTTAAGAGCTAGCATAAACTAAGTAATTAGTATCTTCTGGGCACTGTGCTAAGTACTTAATGACTTACTTAATTTTTCTACCGTCTCCATAAAGTAAACAAGTTTCAGAAATTGTGACCAAGGTCATTTGGCCAGGAAGCAGAAGGAATGAGTCCCAAGATGTATTAGTTACTTGTCTGTTGCTGTGATAAAATACCTGACGAAGTCAACTCGGGGAAGGAAGAGTTTTTCTGCTCACACTGAGCACACAGCCTGTGGAGGAAGGGAAGCCGTGGAGGAAGGGAAGCCATGCAGGCAGCCGTGGAGGCAGGTGGCTACATTTTATCCAAGGTCAGGAAACAGGATGCTTGTGCTCAGCTTCTTTCCCCCTATTTAATCAGTCTGGGTCCTCTGCTCGTAAAATGGCATCCTCTATATTTAGAATGGGTCTTCCCACACCAATTAACCTAATGTAGAACCTTCCTGGAAGATACGACCAGAGGTTTGTTTCCATGGTGACTCTAAATCCCACCCCCCCACCCCAAAATTAACAATCTAGATTAGTCATCAAGGGAGTAACAACTAAAGGTTATGTCTGGATCCACTGCTTTAGATTGGGTTCATAGGACCACTCCCTAAAAACAACCTTAGCACAACTTTTCAGAACAAACAAACTTACATTTGTTTAAACCCAGCCCTCCTCTCACCCAGCATCCCTCCACCCCTACCCCTTTCCTGGAAGCCAGGGTTGTTTTCAGTCAGCCTGCCAATACCATTTGGCCCCTAAATCTTGTCAGCCATCTAGAACAGCCCAGAAACACTGTCATTCAGCTCCACCTGCCCTCTCCCCAGCATGAGCACAATTCCAAAATGACTTAGGGTAAACCAAAAGGCAGGTCTTTGACTGGACTGGAACAAAATAAGCTGTCCAGAATGCTCAACCCTGCCCTTGAGCTGGAGTTAGAGATGACAAAGGGACAAGTGGAATTTGTCGATGGCTCATTCTGCTGCTGTCTTGTTCTGTGACTCCCATGGTCCTCAAATTTCTTTTCTTTTCTTTTTTTTCTTCTTCTTCTTTTTTTTTTTTTTTTGGTTTTTCAAGACAGGGTTTCTCTGTGTAACCCTGGCTGGCTGTCCTGGAACTCACTCTGTAGACCAGGCTAGCCTCGAACTCAGAAATCTGCCTGCCTCTGCCTCCCAAGTGCTGGGATTAAAGGCATGCACCACCACTGCCCGACTGCCCTCAAATTTCTTAATATGTATCTTACAAATTCCCCCTCCAAGTGATGGGGTCCAGCAAGTGAGATAGTAAAAGTACTTTCTGAACAGATTAGATCGCTTCTAGAGTAAAGAGGTTAAATTCATTCTTTGGAACAGTGCAGGGTGTGGTAACTGTACCAGGATTCCCCAGGCCCAAGCATCCAGCCGCTCTGGTATGTCTATGGCTTTTATGAATCAGGTTCCCAGGGAACACCTGGAGTCATTCTTGAAGATGCAAATGGGACAGGCAGCAGGCACGTGGCCTGCAGGTCTCAGAATCAGATCTTGGGAGAATTGGTTTTTGTTTTGTAATATTTGGGTTTCATTTATGACTGAAGCATGACTTTCTCTGGTAATGAGTAACTCGTGGCTAAGATTAATTGCCTAATTTTAATTACATTTGCCTTGCCTGCCACATGTTGTAAGCAAGCCACCAGGGCACCAACCAGGGCAAGGATCTGTGGCTGTTCTAAGAGTTTTAGTGTCTGAGTACTTTACCATCCTCAAAACACAGGGCTCTGGCCTTTCTTGTCCTTAAAAAAATGACTCGAATAATGAGTAAACCACAGAGAATCACAGATACAACTCTTACACCCTGTAACCTAGCTAGCCATCTCTGCTTCCTGAAGCAGTAGCCTCCATTTTGAACCTGAGTTTCTTTTTTGCTTTCTGGACTCTCTCATTTTCTCCACTGTATTCATTCAGGGGAAGGGGGGGGGATGGACCCATAAATGTCATTTCATATTCTAAGCAATTTGCTATAGGCAACTACACCATTACTTTGTACAAATAAATTTACATAAATCATTATTAGAATGCTCTATCTTGGCAACACTATTTGGTTCCCAGAGCACAAATTAAATGCATGCTTAAAGTGGAATATTTTAAAGTTATTTCTATATTGTTTATGAGACAAGATTAGAAATTTATACCTAGTTTTTCTTTCAGAACGGGAGCATTTTCTTTTTGTTTGTACATCTCCGAAGCACGTGTGTGGGATCCTGGGGGTGGGTTTCTTGGAGCAAGCAATGCAAGCTGACTGCCAAATATGACTCTATGTTCAGCCACTGGTCCTTCTGAGCTCATGTGCTTGATTTGGAACACTAACTAGGAAGGATCTAGAGAAATGACCCATGGCCTTGCACTCTGTTGAATAGCCTTTGTTTAATAAGCTTTTGTTCTGCAGGCTATTTGGTCTGTGTTGACTGTGGTTAGGCCTTTTATTCAGATAGGGTCACATGAAGCCGGAGCTGGTTTGGAACTTACCATGCAGCCAAGGAGAATTCCCAGTTTATATATTGCTTCAGAGTCTAAGACTCTCATATGCTAGGCAGGCACTCTACCAACCAAGGTCTACCTCTAGTCCCCCGACACACTTTTCTATTTTATTTATTTCTTTTTTAAAGTTTTTATTTTTTTTTAATTTATGTTATGTGTGTGAACCTGCATCAATGTCTGTGCATGTGTGTGCAGAAGCCAGAAAGCCAGAATAGGCTGTCCAGGCAATGGAACTGGAGTTATGGGCAGTGATAAGCCTCCATATAGGAGCTGGGAACTGAACTCCAGTCCTTTTCAAGAGCAGTAAGTGCTCTAACTCACTATGTAGACCAGGCTGGACTCGAACTCATAGAGATTCACCTGACTCTGTCTCCCAAGTGATGAGATTAAAGGTGTGTACTGCTACATCTAGCACACAATAGGTGCTCTTAACCATCTATCTCTCCAGCACTGACATAGTCAGACAGTTTTTGTTTATCTATTATTATTGTAAGTATACTATGAGGTTGTGTGGGTATGTGAGAGAGAGAGAGGAAGAGAGAGAGGGGAAGAGGGGGCATGTCTACTGTATGCATATGCAGGTCAGAGAACAACCTTACAGAGTCAATTATTTTCTTCTATCTTTCCTTAGGTTGGAGGACTGAATTTGAATTTCCATCATACGGCTTGCATCGTTCGGCAGCAAGTGTGCCTTTACCTACTAAGCCAACTTGCTAGCCCTACAGGATGTACTTTAAAAAAAAAAAAAAAGATTTATTTATTTATATTATGTATATGGTTCTTTTGTCTGTTTGTCTGTCTGCATACCAGAAGAGGGAATTGGATCCTGTCCAGTGATAGACAGTTGTGAGCAGCCATGTGGGTGATGGGAACTGAACCCTTGACCTCTGGAAGAACAGCCAGTGCTTTTAACCACTGAGTCATCTCTCCAGCCTCAGGATAGACTTTCTAATCTTACCAGGCTACAGCTTTCCTTGGCTCAGCCAGTCAGTCAGGTACTCGTATCTCCAGCTTTAACCCAAATTTCACTCCAGGACCATATAATCCTACCAGCTTGGGAAAAAACATTGGCAAAATGAAAATAGCTTACTCATGATAACCGTGCAGCACTTTCTTGATTTAAACCCAAAATATTTATCTGCTTTAAAATAAAAGAGCCCATATCTAGTGCCAAAGGAAAAAAGTTCCGAGATGCAAGGTTTGCGTTCATTTGGTACCCATCTATTCCAACGCCAAGGTTACTCCAGGTAGCCTGGTGCTTTATGTGAAGACCAGACTAATAGTACACGCAGGTTCCTGAATTGAAATCGCTCCAGTGATGTATTTAGGTTTAATTGAAACTTACAGATACCTGGAATGTCCAGCCAGAGTGTGGCTGATTCCGTGTCCCTCTCCTTCCTAGTTAGTCTGCTCATTATAGGTATGACCAGATTTTCTTAATGGGGAATGAATCCCACATCTCAAATTTTGCAAAAGCAGGTGTCACACCACTGTTTAGGCCAGGAGGCGGAAAACTTCTGCAAAGGGTCAGAAGTGCTTTATCTATCCAGCCCTCTATTGTAATGCAAAAGCTGCCTTCATCACGATGAAGTACTGAGCACAGGGCTATGTACATCATAAAACCCTACTAACAAGGCCCCGGGGCAACACAAGCTGGCCTCACACTAACTAGGTAGTGGAGAATGACCTTACATTTCCAGCTTCCTGCCTCCACACCAGGTGCTGGGCGCGCACCACACTTGGGTTTATTCAGTGTTATGGATGAATCCTGTCAAGTCTCAAACCCTGGGATAAATGGTTTAGGTGCCTATTTAACAAATCAATTCAGACCTGGCCTCCAGGTTATCCCAGCATGCCTCAGTCCCTACCTGCATACAGGTATGGATGGCATCCCCTATCCTCTACTCCCCACTCACCCACCCACCCGAACCAACTCTCCAGCCCAGGGACTGGGCTGCCCTCCCCTCTAGAGGCCCCTCCCTATATAATCTAGCCATTTTGGTTACCCGCCCATTTTTTTTTTTTTTTCTTAACCTTAGCTTGAAAAATGTCACCATTGAGGGTCAGGTATTGGCCTTGCACAGTGTCTGTGTCTTTCAGGGCCTCCTCAAGCTATGGGTAATCCAAAGCCCTTCGAGGATGGAGGATGGAGTTTGTGAGAGAGAAGAGTAAATAATAATGGAGCCAGGCGGACCAGCAGAAAGACCACCATGCCAAAGCTGTGTAACAGCGGCGCTGTCCCCAGGTAAGCCCCCTCGGTCACGGGATGGCATTGCTGTCCCCAGGTAAGCCCCCTCGGTCACGGGATGGCGTTGCTGTCCCCAGGTAAGCCCCCTCGGTCACGGGATGGCGTTTCTCCCAGGTGGCTCTACTCTAGGATCTTAAGCAGCCTAGGCCTTGAGGAGAACTCTGACTCTGACTGAGATGAGACAGCTGTGTATCGTCTGGGCACACTGAAGGCTCAGTCCTGCCTTCCTGCCTAAGGGTCATGTCTCCCTTCTCCCTCTGCCTGGCCGAGTGATCCTCAAGAGACTAAGTCACCTGAGACACCTCGAAGCTTCACACTTTCCTTGATCGTCATTTCAGTCTCAAATTCTGGAAGTCTGTGGGTTCTCTGAAGCAGAGCCCTGTACTTAGTGACCAGCCCCCACCCTAAACGGAGCCCCACCGCCTGCCATGAACTGTGAACCTGGCAATCCTGAGCGATCTCAGAAGATGCAAAACAGCCTTGTGCTTCCTCACCCCGATCCGTCCCAAGAGCGGAAAACACACACTCAGTAGTCTCCGCTGAACACAACTGGAACACCATCAGAAGGATGAACACAGTTACGTATGGCATTCTGGGAAAGGTGGTGATGAACACAGTAGGAACAGGACTTAGGTACTAGTCAGTCTCCACATGAAAAGTCCCAGCAATGTTCATGTGGTTTCATGGGTCCAAGACACGCAGAATTTTAAATAAAGATGTGACTCAAGATCTTCCAATTATCTTAATGCCTAAATCAGATTGACCGCCCTGTCAGTCTATCAGCTTCGTGAATTGATCATTAAGAAGAACGGGGAAAGGGCAGCACTGGAGGGAGAAACAATCAACGTGGTATTTAAATATAGCTCTGGTATTTCATTGCAATCTTCTGAGGTCTGGTGGCTGGGAAGGGCCAGGAGAGAGTGTGGTTACCTGAGTCAGAATGGGTCCAGGAAACGGAGGTCAGCATCGCTCCGGAAAGGACAAAGGTGCCTTCATAATCACTAGACGACACTTCTCGAGGCTGCTGGAGTGGAGCAGAAGCGAGGCAGGATTAGTCTAAAGAAGCAGAGAGTCCTCACAGTCACAGTGCCCATCCTCTCTCGCCTGACCCCAGACAAATGACACACTTCAGTGAAAAGCAGGTTGCCAGAGTGCCTCTCAGTTCTTGGCTAGTTAGTGAAGGAGTGAGGCCTTCAGGATGGAGTGGTTTTGAAACTGCTTCTGGGGCACAAGAGGGCCCAGAAATTTGAAAATACATGCCATAGACATTGTGACGTTATTTGATTTGCTACAAAAGCCATCCAGACACTCCTGAGACCATTTTCTTTTATCATAGCTACTCTGAAACACTTGTCTGTCTGAAGGAAAACTGCCAGAGGCCACGTGTTCAAGGCCAACCTCCATCCACTGGGTAGCCTTGGTGTTCAGGCTATAACATCAATGACTCTTTCATTGTAAAACGCAGTCTCTCTAGTTCTAGTAAGGACTAGCCCGATTAACCCACAAGTTAGTGGGTCACAGTTAATGACCCTGGACAATAGAAAGGTTGGCACATGAGATGATCATTTCTCCTGGAAGATAATTTTTGGCATCGAAGGCCTTAAGAAAGACAAATCAATGGATTCTCTAAGAATGGTATTATCCTGTGAGGGTTGGTGTGAGCCTGCTAGGAAATGGTCATTCCAGCAGTGGCTCTCAAACAGGTCCCCGGAACAGCAGCATCTAAGACCTTTCCTAGAAAGATGAAAAATCGCCGGGCGGTGGTGGCGCACGCCTTTAATCCCAGCACTAGGGAGGCAGAGGCAGGCGGATTTCTGAGTTCGAGGCCAGCCTGGTCTACAGGGTGAGTTCCAGGACAGCCAGGACTGTATAGAGAAACCTTGTCTCAAAACAAACAAACAAACAAAAAAAAAAAGATGAAAAATCTTAGCTCTGACCCAGGTTCTACAGACTTAGAATGTTGGGAGGAGAGGGGCGGAGACCAGCGTTCTCATGAGCCTGCACATGCCTCTGATCTTAGATCATCCATTCATACAAAGGCATCAATCCCATTATACAATAAAATCTTACCCTACTCCACGTCTAAAACATAATTAGAGACAGAACACTTACGAAGGATTGGACAGAGAGGAAGAACAGAGGGAGGAGTTCCTTCAAAATGCATTCCCCACTCAGGACACAGGATCAAACACCAGAGAGTGGTTTGGTTTTTTTTTTTGGGGGGGGGGGCGGGGGGGGGTTCAAGACAGGGTTTCTCTGTGTAGCCCTGGATGTCCTGGAGCTCACTCTGTAGACCAGGCTGGCCTCGAACTCAGAAATCTGCCTGCCTCTGCCTCTCAAGTGCTGGGATTAAAGGCATGGGCCACCACTGCCCGGCCAGAGAGTGTTTCTTGTTTTTTTATTTTATTTTATTTTTGGTTAGAGGGCTCTGGGGAAGGCACTTGTCTCTCTCTAGTTGGGGTTAGGATGAAGTGACAGATTGATCGTTAAGACAATGACAATAATTATGAACCTGGAGATTAGAACAGGGTGGGTGGCAAGGAGATGGTTCAGTAGAGTAACACAATGCTGTTCAAGTCTGGGGCCCTGAGTTCAAGGATTGTAAAAAACTGGAATCTATGCAAAGAGCCAAAAGCAGTGTTGAGCATCTGGGCTTCCAGCACACCTACTGAGAGATGGAGGCAGAGACAGCAGACTTGCCCAAAAGCTCTCAGGCTGTCGAGCCCAGAGTGTACATCACAGCCGAAGAAAGGAGAGACCCTGTCTGGAAGAGGTGAAACTCCAGAAAGCTGTTCTCTGACTTCCAATGTGTATACGCGCACGCACACGCACACGCACACGCACGCACACACACACACACATACACACACACACTTGCACGTACATTCACACACCAAATAAATATTTTTTTGAAATATCAGAATCTGAGTGCTAGGCTGGCAGCTCAGTTGATAGAGTGTTTGCCCGGCATCTGGGAGGTTCTGGTTTGACCGCCAGCACTATGTGTAAAAACAGACATGGTGGCCCCTGCCTGTAATCCAGCTAAGGAGGTAGACACAAGGAAATCAGAATTTTAAGGTCATTTTTAGCTATGTATCAAGTTGGAGGCTACCCTGAAATATATATGACTGTCTCAAATAAACAAACAAACAAACAAACAAACACACACTACATGGGACAAGAGAACACAGGCAATGCCCTAATTTGATTCTTCTTTGAGATACTCAGTAACCATGTCTGGCTGATAAATGAGGAACTTTTTATGAATCAAGTGAATCAAGGTCAACTCCAAATACAGAGAGGTAAGAGCAAGGGAGCCGAGGCTTCTAATCCCTGTGTAAAGGCCACTCAGCCTGCACCCTTGGCTTATGCTTAGAAACCCTCGTCCCGTGAAGGAGATAGAGATTTCTATGCCCAGCTTGGTCTTCAGATTTTACATTTTATATTCGCTACTCTGCATTTTTCCACCAGAGAGACTCAACTGCTTCAAGGATTCACAGCTCGCAGTCCGCCCAAAAGGAACACAGAAGAAAATGGTAAGGCGGGCACAAGGGTCTGCAGGCCACTGCAGCCCAGGGTGTCTCTGCCAAGGGGCGGGGTCCTGACATCTTCTTGGTTTTGACATTATATAAAGACTATGGTGTGTATCCGGCCCACCCAAAGCTAAACTCATATTCAACATCTCCAGCTGGAGAAATGGAACATTTGTGTTCAGTTATTGCTCTTGCTTCTAGAACACAGACATAAGCAGAAGGTGTCATGGCTTCATTTCTTGATGTCAGTTATCAATGATGGGACTCAATGCCACACCAAGGCTTCAACTGAAAATTTTAGAAATCAGAAAGAACTATGAATACCTCCTTGCTTGTTACGACTCTTCCTTCTAACCCTGCAAGTCTCTATGGGCAAGGTCTGGACCCCCTAAACCCCACTTCTTATTTTTATACGAAAGAGGCGTTAGGAAAGATGTTGGTGCCTTATTCTTATTATTGTGGGAGGGTGAACCAGAAGGGTTAGGGTAAAGCATTTGCCCCCCAAGTCTGACACCCCTAGTTCAATCTTAAGAAACCACATTTAAAAAAAAGAGCCAGATGTGGTGAGGCACACATCTGTAATCCCAGCACTCCTGCAGGGAGATGTGAAGTCTACAGTGAATCAGCAGTCAGCAATTAGCAGCAGATACAAGAGAGCTTGCCTTTAAACAGGGTGCAAGGAGAGAGACGACTCCCAAGAGGTTGTCCTCTGGCCCCTATACACACTCTGTGAAACTCACACACACCAAACAGATCTTTTTTAAAAAGAAAGAAAAGAGACATTGACCTGTCTCACCTTTGTTCAAACTGAGATAAGAAAACAGATGAAGCTGCTGTGCAGATCACAGCACACAATCTCACACAGACTCTACTCTTTATTGAGACCTTGGGTATTAATTACCGACGTGGTATTACATTAGCCTTTGAAAATACAAGACTCAAATCTTTTCTATGCCCTCAAGACTCTCCCTTTCAATTGTTTGCAGATAGAGCAGTTTTGAGGAACAAACTTGGTATCAACCAAGCCATTCTCCCTAGAAACATTTCAAGGTAAATTCCTTCCTCAGAATTTTTTTTTTCCATCAAATGTTATGCCTCTGACCACAGCCAAGTATCCAGTTATCTTTCAGCAGCTCCTGAGAGCACAGCTCAGCCTTCAGCAACACCGACATATACGACGGTGATAATTTATCGCCTCTGCAGTAGTTTAGTCCCAGATGGACCATTTACTAATTTATTTCCATATGTAACTGACAGAGAGATTAATCAGGCTTCCAACTCAGAAACCTGAATTGTGTGCTATTCCCTAAACAGGCTAACTCTGAGAAAGAGGAAGCCTGCATTTACATAGAAAGCTTTCCTTAAAAGCTGCTGATACATGCACGCGCGCACACACACACACACACACACACACACACACGCCCTTTCTGAGACAGCTCACTCCTGTTCACCTGGAGGTCTGACTCTTTTGAGTGTTGTGGGATTCACACAGCAGTAGTATCTGATGTAACTATGGGCAGACAGGAGTCCAGAAACAACCCAAATGCCACCATCAGCCCCAGTGGCATTGGTCTTGTGTCCCTCTCTGCTTGCAAGGTCGGGGGCTCGGATTTCTGAAACCAAAGACCTCTTTTCGCCACGGCACTGTGCCCAGCTGGCAAGGATAGCAGTGCCCGGGGCACTGGAAAGTATGAGCTTTCTTTTTTTCCACTCTTTTTAAGGGTCTGAACTTGACTAAACTCTGCAGCTGCTGTGTCCTCGTGGAGGTGACAGCTAATAGACTGTTTGCTGTCTCCCTCAGTTCACTTCTCTCGGTGCTCTTTTGTTTTTAATTTAACCCAATGATACCAGCCTTCAGTGAAGGGTTGACTTATGCCATTGCCAGATGATGGTGTTTGCAGAGGGAGCCAATCCAGTTGCAAGAACTGACTGGTAGTGCATGATGAGAGCCAAAGCCACACCTCTCAAGGCTCTACAGACAGGCCTACAGACACTCTCTCAGCTGGGCTCCAATGAGCCCTGCCACTGGGGAACAATACCCCGTAACTGAGTCTGGCATAGTGATACCTGCTTAGCACCCCAGAAGCAGAGTTCAAGGTCAATCTGGGCAACCCTGCAACTCAGTACTGTAGCCAACAAAACAAACAAACAAACAAACAAACAAACAAAAAAACCGTTCTCTGCTCTCATTTGAGGACCACTGCCCTAGGAAGGCCTTTCATCATTACAGTTTTAGGACTTTACAAAAAGAAGAAAAACAACCAGCCACTTGTTACTATGTTTGGCTGGTGCCAGGCAGTAGAGAATTTGTAATTATCTGAACTTGAACAAATGAATCCAGATGCTTGCCGCTGTGACTGGCATGGCTACAGTGTTCTCTTGGATCAAAAAGCCCAAGCATTTGGAGATGGTCACATGAAGCATGGCTTTAAGTTTTAAGAACTCGGTTAAATGTGAAAGTTGGAAACTGATTTAGGTGCTAGAAAATCTGACAAAGTATGGGAGTCACAGCCTTTAATAGGCTATAACTAGCCGGGCAGTGGGAGCGCACGCCTTTAGTCCCAGCACTCGGGAGGCAGAGGCAGCTGGATCTCAATGAGTTCGAGGCCAGCCTGATCTAAAAAGTGAGTTCCAGGCCAACCAGGTTACACAGAAAAACCCCGTCTCAAACCCCACTCCCCACCACTACCACCACCCAAAAGGCTACAACTGAAGGTCTCATGCTCTTGGGGAATGAATGGACAATGTCCCCACAGTGTTTGAACCTTTGGTCACCACTTGGTGGCGCTCCTCTGAGAGGTTACAGAATCCTTAGGAGGTAGGGCATAGCTGGAAGAAGTGGGCCAGTGGGAAGCAAAGAAAGGCTTGAGGTCAGTAGCCCATTTTGGCTTCTAGCCTGGTCTCTGCTTCCTCTTTCAGGAAGATGTGAGCATGTGAGGAGTTCCAGCTGCAGATTCTCACCTCCGCAGAGCCACCACCTCCAAGTCTTCCCCACCATGATGAACTATACCTCCTCAAACCACGAGCCAAAATAAATCTCCCTTCCCTTAAGTTCCCTCTTGTCAGATATCCAGAACCCATGAGGAGAAAAGTAATGCATCCTAAAAGCTCACTGTGTAATTCAGGATGACCTGGCCCTTCTGATTCTGCTGAGAACCAGTGAGCTAAAGCCAGGATTATACTATGCCTGGCTTGTGTCTCTTTATTCTTATGAAAGAGTTAGAGCAAAGCAACATGGATCATACATATATATATCCATGACTTATGATATATACACACACATATATATACGTTTACCATAAAAATATTTCAGGTGATTAAAAAGATATATAAACATGCTGAATGCTAGATGGGTCCACTCTATCCCCTCCACAAAAGTGGAGCTGGCCATCCTGAGTTGTTCTCTGAGATTTTGTTCATATGCAAGCAAGTCCCTGTGAATGAGCCTAAGGTTTCTAGGACCCTTCCTACCTACACGAGGCTGAATCTCACGTGAACAATCAGACCAATGGCATTCAGTCCCTCTAGCGGCAGTGCCCTGCACCGATCACAAAAACCCCTGCCAGGGATGCCAGCCTCTATGGGCTCCAAAGCCAGGCTGGCATCTAATGCCTCAACTGCAGAGAGAACTGGAGTGGGCAGAAGGCTCCTACAAGAACCAACCTGCCTTTGGTGTGAGCTACCATGGGTAAGCTTCTCCATGAAAGATGAATTCGTCCCTTCCCACCTGGAGCTGCTGAGACTGACTGCATGTGCCCGCATAGCTTTAGCACTCATTCCACTCAGGACCATAAGAAGGCAGGACCTATCTACCCACTGGAGGGTTGGTTACGCAAGGATTCAAATCCCTAGTTTATAATTCAAAAACTGTTCCAGCTCTCCACATGCCCAGGTGTTCAGGAGCTCGGCGTCCCCCAGAGGTGGTCTCTTAACATCTATTCAAATAATTACTATGAGGGATAATATGCAGTAGGAGCCGTAGATCATCTCCTGTGCACAGTTAAAAAAAAAAAAAAAAAAAAAAGTCTCATACAGACCCAAAGCATCAATACATCACATTTTGTAAAAGCTCTTCTAAGGTCAGAAAACTAACCTTCAAACGACTAGATTATCTCACATGACCGTTCTGTTTTGCTTTCTCTCCACTGGTGCAAGATTAATAAAACTAGAGTATAAGGTAAATGTAAGTTTAAGCAGAATAACGAGCACAGAGGAAAATATTTTGACATCAAAAACTCAGTATAAATTAGCTATAACATACTTGAAAGCTCCTGTAACCATAACGTACACATTGAAATCCATTAACCTAACACCTGGGCTGCTATTCAAAAGTAGGTTTCCGGCAATGTAAATAGATGGCCATTCCAACACTCCTCCTAAATTACTGTATAATTTGGTCGCAGAGTCCCAAGCTCACACAGTCTATCCTCTATGCGTGGCTGCTCTCTAGCCACTACTGAAGTCATCTCAGGCTACAATGTGGCGGCATAATATAAACAGAGACCAGCAAGGAAGACTAAAAAGTAACAGGCAATGTCAAAGATAAACCGGGGTCATCCAGAGAAGAACAGGGATATTTTATATAAGCACACTGACAAGACAATGGAGCCCTGACCCTTCTTTAACTGTACCCCTAATTAGCCTTCAGGCTCCCCACCTGATCATTTTTATATAAAAGCAATTTCCACAGCTAGACATTCAAAGACCTCAGTTGCTGTAAACTCAGCAGCTGCTAAAAATTCTGTTGTACATCAGATCTGCTTAAAGGCTCAGCTATTTTCAAACAAGCCTCCCATTCTTATCCTACCATTATCATCCCTCCAAAATATTGGCTTCACTGTCCGCATCCCCCTATGCCAGCCACCCAAGCCCTTTTCTTACCTCTGTAACTCACATTTGTTTCCTTTGATGATATTTACCCAAGCAAGGGCAATTGTTTGACTGGAAGCTTGCAACTTTCAACTTTGCTGTCATGCAAAAGGGAAAAGCCATAACCCCTGAACACTGCTCAGCTGAGCTCTACATGTCTGAATCCACCCCTAGATTTTAAATTCTTTTACACTTACTTAATATAGTGTGTGCCGCCTGTCCGCTGATGCGATATCAGAAACCTGCAAGCTACTATTTCTGCAACTGTGTCACTGTAGATAGTCTGAAACATGTACGTAGCTGTTGCCATGGAAACAAACACAGCTAGGGTAGAGTGCCACGCTGTGTTAATTCCTTCACCCATGAACCCCAGGGGAATGCTAACATTCATCTTCTTTCTCCTGTCGTCTCACACTGCTTTAATATATTTTTTTAGTATTATCAAATGATGTACTAAACACATATGGCACACCTGGAAATACGAATGGCTGAAATGAGCCGTGGTACCGACCCAGCCTTCTGGGTGCCTGCTGAAGGTAGTGCTGCTCTGCAACGGATCTTTCCTGGGAGGGAAGGAGAACTTTCTCTTCCCTTTACAACGACATGGGTGAGCCTCTTGTTTCACCTAAAAATGGTGACCAAGGCAGGAATAGAGATGTCATCAGATCTGCCCTCCTGATCAGCTCTGTGACAGGTGGAGGCAGATCTCAAAAACTTTCTGTTCATCTTTCCCCACAGGTACCAGGGACTGTCCCCAGGGCCTGTGAACACCAAGCAAGCACTCTCCCACCGAGCTACATCCCCAGACCCTGAGACCTTGTAAACTTTCTGCAGTAAATTCAAACTAAGAGTTATACTCCTGCCCAACCTCATACATGCACACAGGCTCTGAACCCCATCGTTTTAATTAGGCAAAAGCTCAAACTCTCGGCGATGACTTCATTCATTCCAGTGGGTCTCTGCTCTTAAACCCATATCAGAACGTATAAGAATTCATGATAAGAGTGAGGAGCTGGAACCTGGTCACCCAAAACAACAGACTGGGATGGCCCTGAAATCTGCATGGTCCCTCTTGTGTTTCAGGTTCAGATCCCTGCCCTTATTGATGCTCAGACCCATGGAGAAAAAGCCAAACCCTCTCATTATACCTAGAAGTCAAAATGGGCATTGAACCGCCTTCCTATTATTCAAATGGGCCAGTTGCTTTAAATATTGGGGTTATTCTCATCACGGTAGACAAAAATAAGCTGTTGAAAATCTTAATTACATCCTATCCCTTGGGCTAGTTAATAATATTCAATCTAGATGAAAATGGCCACATTTTAGATTTGCATGCTGATGTGCCTCACTTGAATACCATTTCCCCACTAAACAATCAATTGGAGGCTTCAGGAGCGCAGCTCTGTGACCCTGAGCTGGCATGTTTGAAAGAAACCACTACTTTATCGGCAGGGATTATGGTAAAATGATCCCATAAAAGATGAGCAAATTTTCCCATTACTTTCCTAAATTGAATCATTCTTGGCTGTTTACTATGATAATAATGATCATCTCACCCCTAAGACAAGAGCAAAACAGAAAATAGATATATACACCTTACCAGGTGAGGGAATATGTCATTTGTAAAAAAGGCCTTCTTAAAATGATGTTAGGAGGAAGGGTCTGGGGAGATGCCTCTGTGGGTAAAAGCACTTCCCTGCACACACCTGGCCACCCGAGTCTGAGTCCCAGAACTCAGAGCAAGCCAGATGGGGTGGTGCGTATCTGTAAGCCGGCCACTCTTACAGTGAGACAGGAGACAGGATAATCACCCAGAAGCTCACAACCCACCCAGTCAGGAGGACATGGGAAGTGGCAGGAACAATCAGAGAGATCCTGTCTTGAAACAAGGTAGAAGTCACAAATGAACTCCTGAGAACTGTCCTCTGACCTCCATGGGGGGCTGCTTCCATTCCTCTAACATCGCCAAGCATCTCCACCTAGGTCACCATATGAGACCATGACAGAGTCTCATGAACTAGGTAGGTCTTCTCTGACCTGTGCTCTCTCCAAGGCCACACAGTGCCCAAGTGCAGCAACCAGGCGGCTGTTTACCTTATAACCACAGTAACCCTACTCAGGGGAGGAGAGATAGCAAGAGTCAGGTTAAAGGGTTTGTGGTTACTTGGGGCTGGTGGTTGAGGGTCAACTCTTCTTTGCCCTTACTTCACCTAAGGGCTGGGGAATAGGTCTCAGCCATCAGCTGAGTTCAGCACTCCCGACCAAGCAGACCAGCTTGTCTGTTCTCAACTTCTTACCCAGGAATTCCAGTCTCAGGACAGACACCAGTCCTCAGAGAGGGCCTTGTGGACCACTGGGACTGTGAAGCTGAATGGAGGGTTGACAAGGAGGCACAGCAATGACTCAGTCAAGCTCTCAAATGGAATCTGACATCCTAGGCTTATATTGTAGACCAGTTCCTTGTGGTGTGGTGAGCCTCAACTATAAAATTATCTCATTGTTACTTCATAACTGTCATTTTTCTATATAAATATCTGATATGAAGGATATCTGATTTGTGGTCCCTGTGAAAGGGTCATTTAGTCTGCAAAGGGGTCTCAACCCATAGGTTGAGAACCGTTATTGTAGACTGTGCCATAGACTTCATACTTTTTTTTTGGGGGGGGGGGTGGTTTCTTTCGAGACAAGGTTTCTCTGTGTAGCCCTGACTGTCCTGGAACTCACTCTGTAGACCAGGCTGGCCTCGAACTCAGAAATCCACCTGCCTCTGCCTCCCAAGTGCTGGGATTAAAGGCATGCGCCACCACCACCTGGCGATTTCACACTTTTTAAGACTGAGTAATATGCCCTCATATGGATGTACTGCATTTTGCTTACTAAGTCATTGGTCAGTAGACATTGAGGTTGCTTCCATATTTTCACTATTATGAACTATGCTGTTATGAATATGGCTGTGTAAATATCTCAGGTCTTTGGGATATACACCGGAAGTGAAGCTGATACAGTAAATCTAGTTTTAATTTTTTTTTTGTTTGTTTGTTTTTTGTTTTTGTTTTTTGAGACAGGGTTTCTCTGTGTAGACCTGGCTGTTCTGGAACTCACTCTGTAGACCAGGCTGGCCTCGAACTCAGAAATCCACCTGCCTCTGCCTCCCAAGTGCTGGGATTAAAGGTGTGCGCCACCACTGTCAGCAAATTTTTTTTGAACAATCACTCTCATGTTTTACATGTCAGTTGTACTATTATATCCCCACAAGCAATGCATACGGCCTCCAATTTGCCCACACCCTCACTAGTGTTTGATATTATCTGTTCTCTGCACTTGTTTTCTTTCGTTTCGTTGATAGTCATCCTAATGAGATGAGGTAGTACTCAGTTTTGATTCACATTTCCCTGTTTGTGCCTTTTCACATGTTTATTGGCTACTTTTTCTTTGAAAAAATGTGTACGCATGTACTAGCTCTATATTTTTACATGTATGTATTGTGTGTATGTGTTTGTGTGTGCATACCTTGGCCCACCTGTGCAGGTCAGATGGCAGTTGGTGGGAGTTGTGGGAGCCATGTGGACCAGGGGAATTGAACATCAGGCTTGCTGGCCGACGTCTTTCCCTGCTGAACAATCTCACTAACCACTAGTCCCATTTTTTTTTAAAGATTTATTTATTTATTTTATGTGTAGAAGGACACACCAGAAAAGGGCATCAGACTCTATTACAGATGGTTATGAGCCACCATGTCGTTGCTGGGGATTGAACTCAGGACCTTAGGAAGAGCAGTCAATGCTTTTAACTGCTGAACCATCTCTCCAGCCCAATATTTTCTTTTCTTTTCTTTTTTTTCTTTTTTTTTTTTTTTTTTTTGAGACAGGGTTTCACTGTGTAGCCCTGGCTGTCCTCGAACTCACTCTGTAGACCAGGCTGGCCTTGAACTCAGAAATCTGCCTGCCTCTGCCTCCCAAGTGCTGGGATTAAAGGTGTGCACCACTACCGCCCGGCTAGCCTCATTTTTGAATCAGATTGTTTATTTTGCCTGCTGAGTCTAAGGAGTCCTCTCTATATTCTGAGTGTATCCCTTCTTCATAAATTCTGCAGATATGTCCCCATCCTGGGAGTGACATCTAATTTGGTTGTCTTTTTTATACTTACGGCCACCAGATCAGGAAAAGCCCATTTCCTCATGACATGAGTTGTTCACTTCCTCTTCCTACTGTTCAATAGTGTTTAATACTGTTTAGAACTGTTAATGCTGTCCTGGGCACTAACTAAACTAGATTTGGCTATGCTATCTTTGGGTGGCAATGGTTCTTCAGGTCAGCGGGTCAGTTGGTCCTTGAAGCAGCAGAGCCATGATTATGGGCTCTGGGAGGAAATGAAGGATGCTTGTAGGGAAACCTGGTATCTTCACAAGGATACTACAATCAAGGTCAGTCATTGGATCTTCCATGACAATACTTTACAGACTGCAGAAAAAAATTCAGGAATCTGAGTATTTGTAACAGGCTCTGGAGTCAGCCTGTTACAAATACTCAGGACAGGTGGGCGGTGGTGGCACACGCCTTTAATCCCAGCACTTGGGAGGCAGAGGCAGGCGAATTTCTGAGTTCGAGACTAGCCTGGTCTACAGAATGAGTTTCAGGACAGCCAGGGCTACACAGAGAAACCCTGTCTCAAAAAACAAACAAACAAACAAAAAAAAAACACCAAACAAACAAACAAACAAAAATCCCAAAAAACCAAATACTCGGGACTTGTCTGGGTCACAAACCTCTCCACACTGATGGAGACTGAGATGCTCCCATACAATAGCAGGGAGTGTGGATGCATCACCCTGGGGGAAAAGACCCCACAAGGTGACTCCTAAATCCTTCCCCTTTGCACTATCTTTCCCTCAGGCCTTCTCTCTTTCCTTGATGGCCACCAGGATCTCAGATGCCCTTGTCACTGTGGAAAGTGGCCTGGCTCCCATATTTCTTTCCTGTTCTGATTCACATCTAATATGCCAGGGGCTGAGAAACCAAATAATGGAGCTGATTAGAATTGGGGGGAGGGGGGTGAAGATATGAATCTAGGCCTGAGAAGTGTCTCTGAGCACACGGGTGCAGATTTTTGGCTGCTGCTAACTCTGGGTCATTAGTTTAAAGCAGCATCTTAATGTAAAATTGGCCTACCCTTTGAAATCTTTTGAGTGCTCTCTACCTGCCAATGTCTTTGTAATTTCTTTCTTCCCTTACCTCTTTGGCATTTGTTTGTGGGAACACCAGGCTGTTAATACATTTCAGTTTACACTTAGTTTTAATTCTTAAGCTAAATTCATTTTTTTTCTCCTAGACAGTAACAATGAAAGCAATAACCACTCAAAGTGAAAGTGGATTTCTGGTGAATTGGCTCATAGGCAAACCCACACTGAGAGCTGCTTTTGAGGGATCTAGTACATCTAATTTTTATTTCTGAGGTTGTGAAAACTGTCACAAAAACTTAAACTTAGTCACAGTAAAATACACAGACTCTCAAGTCATTTATGTCTTTCCTCTTTCCTCTTGTTTGGTAGTTCACAGAAATCTCACAGCTAAGGCTCTGGCTGCTGCATGGGGGGTAACATGAGAGGTCACATTGCTCCCTCTGGCCATTTCTTTTCACTATGAAGGCGACTTATGGCAGTGCCAGGCAACAATGAGTCACAGGCAAGCTCACAATGCAAATCAACTGTGTTAGTTACAATATTTGAGCGCTCTCTCTCTCTCTCTCTCTCTCTCTCTCTCTCTCTCTTGCTCATGGGATTTTGTGTGTGTGTGGATATGAGTGCAGGTACACATGCACATGTATATTTGTCCTTTTGAGGTCAGTCTCAGATGTCCTTCTTGGGTGGGTTTTTTGTCATTGTTCTTTGGTTTGTTCATTTTATTGTTTTTCTTTTCTGTTGTTGTTTTTGTTTACTAAGACAGGATTTCTCTGTGCAGCCCTGGCTGTCCTCAAACTCAATTTGTAGACCAGGCTGTCCTTAAATTCAGAGATCCACTTGTCTCTGCCTCCCAAGGCCTGAGATTAAAGGCTCCATTTTTTTCCTTTATTGGATATTTTCTTTATTTACATTTCAATTATGCCCTTTCCAGGTCTCTCCTCTGGAATTCCCTATCCCTCACAGAGGCAGGCGGTGCTCTATGAGGGTGCTCCCCCACCTACCCACCCACTCCCACCCACCTTCCCACCCTGGCACTCCCCTCACTGGGGCATCGAGCCCCCTCAGGCCCAAGGACTGCTCCTCCTACTGATGTCCAACAAGGCCACCCTCTGCTACACATGTGGCCGGAGCCCCAGGTCCCTCCATGTGCACTCTTTAGTTGGTGGTCCAGTCCCCAGGAGCTCCAGGGGGTCTGGCTAAAGGCTCCATCTTAATTGTTTGAGAAAAGGACTCTCACTGGAATCTGGGGGTTTGCTGATTTGCTTAGACTGGATGGCAGCCATGCTCTAGGGATCCTCTTGTCTCCTCTCTCTAGTGATGGGAAATACATGCCACCATCTGTCCTTTACATGGTGGTGGTGATCAAACTCAGGTCTTCATGCTTGTAGTGTC
>JADRCD010223664.1:0-18147 GCA_019843815.1 Montemys delectorum
GGAGGACTTGGGAAACCCTACAGAGACTCTCACGAGCACTACACAGAGCATTACCTGAGTGCAGCCTTTTAAGAATAAGGCCTTGAGACCCCCACAGCCTCTCACCAGTGCTTGAATGCCATCCTTGGTTACTTGGTCACACCAGGAAATGTTCAACTGCTCCAACAGTGGACAGCCCTCACTTAGGATAAAACACAGGAGACAAGCATGTCACTCCCTCCCTCCACCCCAACAAGGCCACACCTCATCTTCTGCAGGTTATGTAGGGCTGTGTCACTAGGCAGGGAAATTTAAACCCACTTTATACAGCAAGCACACAGCACATATTGCTTTGCAGATACAAGCTGGAAGTGGAAATTAAGTGACTAGTTTAAACTCACAGTAACCGACAACAGTTCAGGTTCACAGTCAGACTTCCTGTCGAGGTATTTAACTAGTATCACAGTTCTATCACACTTTCAAACTTCTATTTTAAAAAAATCCTCTAAAAGGTTCTTTCTTTCCTTATCTGGGATATTCCTAGAGTATAGTCTCTCCACTCTGACATGAGGATAGACTGTGTTCAGTCTCTGTGTATAGTATCCTGGATCTACCTTTGATTCTTTCTGCTCTGGTCAGTTTAGCCCTACCTGGAATACTGAAGGCTTTCAAACCTTCTATCCCTGTAAATACGGCCTGAACAGCTTCAAGTGCCCTGCTTACAGAAAAGTCCTGAAATTATTTATTTACAGGTTTAAGCTCATCTTCAACATAAACAATCTGACTTCAGCCCAAGTCACTTAAGAAGCGTGTCTGGGGCTGGAGAGATGGCTCAGCAGATAAGAGCACAGACTGCTCTTTTGAAGGTCCTGAGTTCAAGTCCTAAAACCACCCATAATGAGATCTGATGCCATCTCCTGGTGCGTCTGAAGACAGCTACAGTGTACTTATATATAATAATAAATCTTTGGACCAGAGCTAGCGGGTTGACTGGAGCGAGCAGAGGTCCTAAAAGTCAATTCCCAACAACCAGATGAAGGCTCACAACTATCTGTACAGCTACAGTGTGTATTCATATACATAAAATAAGTAAACAAATCTTAAAAAAAAAAAGTGTGTCTGAACTTCTCAGTCCAAGATCAGCCACATCTGTCTCAGGCTCATCCAAACTGAGACACTCATTTCTTTTTCTTTTTTTTCCTTTCCAAGACAGGGTTTCTCTGTGTAGCCTTGGCTGTCCTGGAACTCACTCTGTAGACCAGCCTGGCCTCGAACTCAGAAATCCACTTGCCTCTGCCTCCTAAGTGCTGGGATTAAAGGCATGCACCACCACCGCCCGGCTGAAACTCATTTCTATTACCAGCTGGTGCGGCGACACAGAGCATGCTTACCTGGGGCCTCTGTGAAACTTACAGGCACATCTTAGTCATATTTCATGGCTGTTTCAGACATTTAGATTTTTAAAAATCTGTAAACACTTGTCCTATCCACTGAATAAAGCCTTCAGTAAAGGAGATCAAGTGTGTGAAAATATCTTACAAATGTTAAGTGACACTGAACCGACGACCTTAGATGGCAAGCAGTTTCAGATACACAGATACACCATGTCCTCACAAGGAAGTCCAGAAGGACTTGTGCTTTACATCCCTTATGCTAGTCCTTTCTCTCTTTCTGCCACGGTGTCTGAATAAGTAGCCTTGGCTGGCTTACTACTACAGTTATACAGTAGCATAATATAAAAAAAATTAAGAGCTTAATTTTTAATGTATGTAATGAATTAATGCACAGAGGTCTAATTAGATAAGAAAGTCTAGTTAAAAAGTAAATTTCTGCTGGGCTGTGGTAGCGCATGCCTTTAATCCCAGCACTTGGGAGGCAGAGGCAGGTGGATTTCTGAGTTCGAGGCCAGCCTGGTGTACAGAGTGAGTTCCAGGATAGCCAGGTCTATACAGAGAAACCTTGTCTTGGAAAAAAAAAAAAAAGTAAATTTCTGGGGGGCTGGAGAGATGGCTCAGTGGTTAAGAGCACTGATGGCTCTTCCAGAGGTCCTGAGTTCGAGTCCTAGAAACCACATGGTGGCTCACAGACATCTGTAATGGGATCTGATGCCCTCTTCTGGTGTGTCTGAAGGGAGTGATGGTGTATTCATATACATAAAATACAATATAAATCTTTCTAATAAAAAAAGTAGATTTCTGGACTGGAGAAAGTGTTCAGAGGTTAAGAGCCCTGCCTATTCTTCCAGAGGTCTGGAGTTCAATTCCCAGCAACCTCATGATGGCTCAGAACCATCTCTACTGGGTTCTCATGCTGTCTTCTGGCCTGCAGGCAGAATGCTGTATACATAATGCTGCACACATTCTAAAGGGAATGAGTATTTCTCTCTTTTAAAATAAACTTTTATTTGGAAACTGAAGGCATGTGCTTCAGAAATTCAAGGTCAGCCTGGAAATATATATATATCCATCCCTAGGTTAGGCCTGATAGCATTCTGTAATCTCTGCTACTTGAGAAGCTGAGGCAGGAGGATCATAAATTGAAAGCCTTCCTGGTCTATAGGTCAGCTGGTGTACACAGTGAGACACTACTAAAAATTAAGATAAAGCGCAACCAAACCCCAGAGCTCTGGAGGCAGAGGCAGGTGCATCTCTGAGTTCAAGGCCATCTTGGTCTGCAGAGTGAGTTCAGATATACACAGTGAGACGCGGCCCTGTCTTAAAACAAATGAACAGAAACCACAAGAAAAATTAAGAATGAGAATGGGGAGGCAAGGGGAAGGTGGGCATTGGGCTCAGGGACAGCACGTGCTGCATGTGCATAGCCCTGGGTTCAAAATGAAGAAAAGAAGAAAACCTTCTAAGCACTGTCTGACTTTTGGATGCTCTGTCACTCAGTCAAGGCTGGCCTTGAACTAATGATCCTCTTGCTCTAGCTTTCCAAGTGCTGGATTACTGGTGTGAACCACCTCTAGCTTTAAGGTACTTAAACAGGAGAACAGAGAGGCAGGGAACACATACTGCCATATGCATTTAAAGTACTGTATTACAGGTGGCTTTAAAGCACTTTATGTATGATAGGCTGAAGCACACAAAGGCCTTCGGGTCAGGCTGGCAGTGTCTCATGTAATCCTAGTGACAACACTGCAAGATGACAAGGAAAAGATCTTAGAGGGGCTGTGCTCAGTCAAAGCTGTTGGACAATAACCTGCCTCCAGACTCCCATTTTAACCACTAAGCTGTAACTACACATGGCCTTTCCTCCCCCCTCACCCCCCCAGACAGGGTTTCTCTGTGTAGCCCTGGTTGTCCTCAAACTTAGAAATCCGCCTGCCTCTGCCTCCCAAGTGCTGGGATTAAAGGCGCGCGCCACCATCGTCTGGCACCTTTCCTTTTTTGAAAAGCAGTCCTTTATAAACATTTGCCTGATCATTAGCAGATGACCCACCCTGCTCTGTTCTACAGTCTTACTTGTCTCTTGATCCTTCGTATTAAGATATGAAAAGGTCCTCGGGGAACTATAGGACACACCTGTAAAACATTGCTGCCTTCAACTCCAGCTGTGTTATCAGTTACTTTTTTACAAGTATGTGGTAATAGGCATATTATAAGAAACTTACCTCAGAGCTTTGAGAGACATGTTTGTTATTGATGTACAGGAAGCCAAGTCGAGGTGCCTGAGTTTGGAGCAGAACTTGCTGAGGCTAGTGCAGGTACTGCAGATAGAGGGGGAAAGAATACACATTTAAAATAAGAACATATCTAGGCACGAGAATCTCAGCAGGGAAAAATGCCTGCCATGCATCTGACTGACCACGTTCTGTCAGTCATGGCCTGCCGCCACAGCTGTCTTCTGACCTCACGTTTATGCTGTCTTGCTTATGCTGTAGAAATTGTAGGGCTGCACTCTCAGACACAGACACATAAAAACAATAAAATTTAAGTAAGGTACTTGATGAAATATATGCAAGTCCAACAACCTAAATGTTTACTGCATTATACACCTTTCTCAGGAAATGTGCATGTGTATGTCAGAATTGTAAAATTTTCATAGCACTCCAAAGCAGCCATAAACATAGGATCTTACTGAAGAGGAAAAGAAAACTGTGCTGTGTGTAACTTGCACCACACAACGACTGTGTTTGGTTTCCATCTGGAGACCCTCAGCTAGGGGCAGTATTTTGTGTGCTTGAGTGCTAAGAGGTTCACACTTGCTCTACGAACCCACAAACCCCAAAGGCCCAGCTCCAAACGCTCTACTTCTTCTGCCTGCACTGCATCTTCTCTTCATGAGAACGCTGTGCAGGGCAGAAAAGAAAGAGCTGGTATACAAAGGGAGGACTGGAACGGATGTAAGAGAGAGATTATAGTATTGCAGTACTGTCCAGGATTTAAGATGTCAACCCCCAATCTCATACATGATAAACAAGCTCTCCACTACTGGGATATATCCCATGCCCTAAATGAATATATTTAATTTAGGGGTTGGTTTTCTGCTTGCATCATGGCTTCTGGGGATCAAATTCATGTCACCAGGCATGCTGAGTACAAAATTTTTTAAAAAAATATACTCCTGGAACTGGAGAAATGGTTGAGCAGTTAAAAATACTGGCTGCTCTTCCAGAGGTCCTGGTTTCAATTCCCGGCACCTGCTCACAAATGTCTCTAACACCAGCTCCACCCGACCCCTCTTTACGCCTCCACAGGCACCAGGGTCCAATGTGGTGCACAGACATACACACAAGCAAAAACACAAGCTCATGGTTTTTTTCTTCATAATAAAACTGGCTTAGAACTGGATCAAATGCTTGCATCTTTGTTTCTTTTAGTTTTTGGAGACAGGGTTTCTCTGTGCAGCCCTGGAATTCAGAGCTTCATCTTCCTCTGCCTGGGATTAAAGGCGTGCACCACCAATGCAATGGCAAGCTTGCATCTTATAGCAGACAGAGTTCTCTTAGACCTCTAGTTGGTTCAACACATTCTGGCCTCAGCACAAGTTTCTTTGCAGTTTTATTAGCCTTTTGGTGAACAAAACAAAGCAAAACAGGCTCCTAACAGAACGAAACAACAAAAAAATAGGCTGATTTTGTCCAGTGTAGCCATAGTCTCCTGTACAATGCTGCTTTCCAAGGGCACACAGAGAGTCATGTGGGTTTTAGGAAATCTCACCATGTCTACAGGTTCACTATCAGCATAGAAAGAAAGAGAATGGGCGGGACAGTGGTGGCGCACACCTTTAATCCCAGCAGCACTTGGGAGGCAGAGGCAGGTGGATTTCGTATTTCTGAGTTCGAGGCCAGCCTGGTCTACAGAGTGAGTTCCAGGACAGCTAGGACTACACAGAGAAACCCTATCTGGAAAAACAAAAACCAAAAAAAACCAAACAACAACAACAACAACAACAACAAAATAAGGAGAATGGGCCAGAAACGGAAACAGAATTTTTTTCTTTTTTGAGACAAGATCCTACTTTGTAGCCCAGTCTGGGCTTAAGCTAACAGAATCCTCCAGTCTCAGTGCTGGCATTACAGGCATTCAGCACAAGAAGCTCCTCAGAGACAAAGTTTTCACAGCTCTCCCCATTCTTAGTCCATCTCTTCCTTTTCTGCCTCAGGCTTTGTTTTGTTATTCATTTACTTTGTATTTTTTGTTTTATTTTGTTTTGTTTTGTTTTTAGAGACAGGGTTTCTCTGTATAGCATTGGCTGTCCTGGAACTCACTCTGAAGACCAGGCTGGCCTCGAACTCAGAAATCCACCTGCCTCTGCCTCCCAAGTGCTGGGATTAAAGGCTTGCACCACTACTGCCTGTCTATTTTGTATTTTTGAGACAGTATCTCAAACTGGAGCTCCTGAGTCACTCTCCTGTCCAGGTCAGCCTATGCTACACAGAGAATTTTGTTTCAAACAAAACAACCAACAGACAAACAAAGAAAATGAAGAAAAGTCTGCTGAGATTTGGAGGGAAACTGTACGGAAGCTACACTTGACTTTGAAGATGTCTGCTATCTTGCTAACATGTATTATAAATATGAACCTTCATTTTAAGTCATCTTTATTTTCTTAGTAAAATTTACTAGTTTTCAGTATAGAGATCTTGTATTTCCTTCACTACATTTATTGTAAGCTCTGGTTCCTTTTGAAGTTATGGTTAAGGGAAATCTTCATAAGGTCTGCTTGGCGTGCACTGTGTGCAGGTGAAGGCCACAGGACCTTGGGCACTGATCTTCAGGTGCCATTCAGTGATCTTGGGACAAGATTTCTCACTGGTCCAGAGGTCATCTAGGAGACTAGGCCAGCAGATCCCAGGGATCTATCTGTCCCTTATTCTACATGGCTGGGGTTACAAGGGCATGCCACCAAGCCTAGCTTATTATGGGGTGCTGGGAGCTGGACTCAAGTGTCAGTACTGTACTGACTGAGCTAGCCACAAGCTCAGGTTTTGTTTTTTGTTTGGTTTTTCTTGAGATAGCAGAGCAGGGTTCTCAAGCTCACTACATAACCAAGGATGATGGTCTTGATTTCCTGATCTATTGTGTCCAATCTCCTGAGTACCAAGACTACATATGCTTACCACACTTCCTGGCTTGAAAACTCTTGAATATTGATCGTCTATCCAGAGAATTCTTATTTTTATTTTTCTGAGACTGGGCCTCACTATATATAGTCCTGGGTAACATGGAACTCACTATGCAGACTAGGCTGGCTTTACTCAAGAGTGCTGAAGATGGGATGAGGAGGAGGAAGAGAATTATTGAGTTTGGGTACAAATGTGCTAAGGCATGTATGTGGAAGTCATGGGTCAACTTTGGGAAGTTCCTTCCATCCTTCCACAGTAGGTTCCTGGGACTGAACTCAGGTTGTTGGGCCTGTGCAGCAGGAGCCTGTTGACCGATCAACCCATCTCATGGGCCCTAAAGAGCGAGCTCTTACTTTTTTTTTTTTTTTTTTTTGTGAATACTAGCAGTTTTTTTGTGGTTTATGATTTATTTAATGTATGTATGATTTATTTAATGTATGTATGTACGTATGTACGTGCGTATTTTGAGACAGGTTTCTCTGTGTAGCCCTGGCTGTCCTGGGACTAGCAGAGAACTGCCTGCCTCTGCTTTCCAGTGCTGGGACTAAAGGCGTGTGCCACCACACCCGGCATGCTTACTATAGCGTCTTACATAGGTGAGGCTGGTCTTGAACTCCTGATCCAATTTTTATCTTTGACTCTCCAAGTGCTAAGATTACAGGAGTACTTAAATTGGCTTAAGACTGTTTTTAAGTTAAAAACATTTTGTGTGTGTGTGTGTGTGTGTGTGTGTGTGTGTGTGTGTGTGTGTGTGTGTGTAGGAGGCTGGAGTAGCGCTCCTGCCCTCTGCAGCACTCCTCCCAGGCAGGCTGAGCATCTTCTCCCGCCCTAGCTTTGCCCCACTCAGGCCCCCAAAGTGCCAGCATTACTTTGCTCCTGACTTTAGAGGTAAAGGAACCTTTCACTATCAAGTAAAATGTTATAGCCAGGTGTGGTGGCACACACCCAGCGTATGACAGCACTTGGGACAGCCGAAGCAGGGCTCAAGAGTTTCAGGCTAGCCTGGGTACATAGCAGAAACACAACAGCACATTTTTCTTTTCTTTCATAGTGCCAAGGACTGAACTGAGAGCATGTGTGCTAGGCCAGGGTTCTAACATTGATTTATGTCTCTCATGTTTATTTTATTTTTTGGTGACAGGGTATCACTGAGTTTCTTCCTCAGTTCGCAGCCTCCCGGGTACATCTGCCTAGCAAGCCTGGCACTTGCTCTGCAGCTCACTGTGCCTTACTTCTCTGACCTCAACCCTCCTCGAGTGCTGAGATTGAGGTGTGGACTCTTGTCGGGCGGGACTTTTATGATGCATTAACTTGGAAAATTCCCTAAAAATCAATCAACTTAAAAGTGTCTTGAACTCTTCCTACCTCTTCCTCCTAAATGCTGGGATTAAAAGTGTGTACCACCATGCCTGGCTTTGCCTTATGATTTCATGTTTATTCCATTAAAAGAAACTGAAGAGCCTCTTATGATATGAGTCTCATGGACTTGTACAACTTGGGTAATCACCGTAGCTCACACTGCTCTGAAACTCTAGGCAATACCTCTGCCTCAGCCTCCCAAGTGTAGAGACTACAGGAACGAACTGCCCACCATACCTGGTTAGCTTACTTCCATTCACCTCAAAAGAGTTTAAAGAATTTTTGTCTTCAACTTATGGGTTATTTAAATGTATATTGCTTATTTCTTTAACTTTAAAATTCTTGGTATTTCCTCATATTTTCTTCTGTTTCTTCTTTCTTTAGTCCTCTAGTTATAAAAAGAGAACACCCAATTAATTACTTTAATCTTGTTAAGCTTGTCTAGTCAATAGCCTATGGTCTATTCTAAGCGTCCAGAACACAGTGTGTTCTCTGCAATCACTAGGTAGAATGTCCTGCTTGCATAGGCAGCATTTTCCGTTCTTTTATTTCTGTGTATTTTCTGGAGGGAAAGGAGCTTACTATGTCTGCTGTCTGGCAGGGCTTAGATCTCACTCTGCAGACCAGGCTAGATTCTAACACAGCTCTGCCTGCTTCTGCTGCTGCTTGCTGAGATTAAAGGTATTAATTTACTTGTGTGGGACCTAAAGTGTGTGTTTTTTTTTTTTTTTTTGTATGTGTGTTGCTAGGGATTGTTCCCCAGGGATTTACACGTGCCGGTCATTCCAGACGGAGTTGCATACCAGGCACTCTTACAGGTTTTTGAGAAAGGATCTATGTAGTCTAGCTTGGCCTTCACCTTTGGAACCTCTGGTCTCTATCTCCCAGAGTGCTGGGACTATAGCGCTCCTCTTTAAATAATTTCTGCTTACTGACTGGATTGTGTTTTTCTTGAGGGAGGCTCGCTATTTATTTACTTCTTTAGTAGAGACTCTAACTGACCTGCCTGCTCACCCAGATGCACCAGCTGATGGTGTTCCTACCCAGCAATTCCCTTACTTCTTTCCACTGAATGTTCTGCCCATGGCAGCACAGCTTCTACATCACGCTAATGGTTGACGCGTGGGCGAGAGAGGATGTTCCAAGCCCAGGCTCTTTCCAAGTCTTTCTTTCTTGAGTACTTTTATGTAAGCCTCAGCTCCACCAACCAGGAACATGTGGCTATCTTGTGTTCATTCTGGCCTTCTGCTGCCTATGAACATAGCCTCTGTCCAAAATAGGATATGTGAGGTTTCTTAGACTTACTCTTGTTTATGCCTGACTGTAGTGTGCATGCTTAAAAAGGGCGCCACATCTCCTGGAACTAGAATTACTGAAGGATCTGAGCTGCAAGTGAGGTAAACTGAGTCTGGGTCCTCTGTAAGAGCATCAAGTGCTCTTAAGCCCTGAGCTCTCTCCAGCCCAGAGAAAATGCCTGCACATGCCTCACTGACTGTTACATCCCGAGTCTTAGTGACCCATAGCTTCAAGCTAAAAGGGCCTTTGCTTTTGATTTGATCATTATCACTTTTATTGATAATGTTTTAAATCAAGTGAGCCTACCTAGGAGCCAACTCCAAGCCTATTGGTTTTTATATTCTACCTTGTTTACTAATTATTCAGAGCTTTTCAGGGGATTGTAGGGCCAGGGGCCTAGGCAAGAATTCCACTGACTTAGCCAGGCGGTGGTGGTAGCTACAGCAGGTATACACACCGTTGGATTTCTTAAGTTTGGGCCAGCCTGGTCTACAAAGTTCCAGGACAGCCAGGGCTACACAGAGAGACCCTGTCTACAAACAAACAAAGAAAGAAAAAGAATTTTAGAGAACTTGGAGCCAGGGTTTTAGTTCAGTGGTGGAGCTTGCCTAAATACACAAGCTTTGAACTTGATCTTCAGTATTGAGAATAAAAAGGCCTTGATCATTAAGATGTGAATCTAGTCTAAAATATCTGGAGATGAAATCCATGTCTGGGATGTTTTCTTTCAATCACTGACAAAATCAGAAAGGATAAGTAAGTAGGAGGAGTCAACGACCCAGAGAAGAATGGCCACAAGTAAGACCAGCTGCAGCTAGGTGACAGCTCGCGGTGTGCAGAGCACACAATAAACATGCTCAGGCCATGGTTCAGCCTCCAGCGCACAACAAAAAAACTCAGCAGAGAGAAACTCTTTCTGAGTTGTTATGGCACCAACATAGATTAGACCTTAACCTTGGTTCATCTATTTTATTTGCTTTCAGTTTCTAGGGATGGTTTTGAGACGTATCCCTCCCCTACCCCAGTTTGATTGTTTGGAGACAGAATCCCCTGTAATTCAGCCTGCCCTAAAACTCACTATGTAGCAGCGGCTGGTCTATAACTCATGATCTACTGTCTTTTACCTCCCAAGTACTAAGCACTTTGGTTATGGATACAAATAACTTCTGCCCATCTTTTTTTTTTTTTTTGTTTTTGAGACAAGAGTTTTATAGGCTGGCTTAAAATTGGAACTCCTCAGACTACTTCTTATAGAAAAAGCAACAGTAAGGCCTCAGAGAAGAGAAATAACACACACACACACACACACACACACACACACACACACACGCACACACGCGCGTACGTCCTGCGCTCTTGTGTCTTCTTGATCATTCAACACGACAGGCTCAAAGGCTATTGGGAACTCCATGGACAAATCTGGCTCCTATCTGTCCACTCCTCTCTGCCTTCACTCCACAACAACTCTGCTACATAGTATTTAAATGAGATTTGATTTACATTACCACCAATGGATAACCTGGGGCTGAAGTTTCCATGTCCATTTGTATTATCTCATGTCTGACTGTAAGATTCTCAAAGATGAAGAGTTCTGTAAATTATTTTTGTACTATGAGAAACAGGCAACAGTGTCATTTCCTTGAAGAGCACAAGCCATTTAGATCTAAGTTTACAGTTTTAATCATTTTATACAAGTATTTGTTATGTGGATGTGGCTTTTGATTATTAGGCTTACAGCACATAAATTAGCTGTAGTGTTTACGCTGCACTTTAAATATCACAGATGAGTGAATTCAAAGGAAGCCTTCTATTCCACTTGTACCTTCATCACTTTTCCCTTAAGTTTTTTCTTCTAGGACTGGGATGTAGCTCAGAGGTACAGAACAAGGCCCTGGGCTCATGCCTTAGCATCATAAGCCAGTAAAAAAAAAAAAAAGAGTCATTCATAAAATCAAGGGAACTTAATTCACTGTGTTTAGGAGACTACAGTCAAGACCAGAGTAGGGAAGACTATGGACTAATGACATCACTTCCTAAAGTCAATACTTACGCATCTGTAGTCTTTGTACATCCGTTGAGACTTAGTACTTCAATATTCCTACAGTTCTGTGCAAAGGTCCTTTACAGGGAAAAAAGTTAAAGGTTATAAATAAGTTGGGAAAAACTTTAGATATAAAAAAGGACATAAAATATGTTGTTGATACCTACAATGCCATACTATGTAAAATATATAATTGGTTTGATCCCTAGTTTCCAGCAGAGAGATCCTAAGGCATTTATTATTTCCTGAGGAACAGGTGTGAGCTTTCACAAGGACAGGTGCTCCTGTCTTCAGACACTCCTCAACCATGCCCCATGCAGCACTTCCTCTAGCTACTTACTCATGGGCTTTAGAGTGAGCTGTTAACAGTATCCAAAGCTTTTTCTTGGATTACCGAACTAATGCTAGTAAATTAGAAAATTTGGGAGGAGTCATGGTAACACCTGATTTTATTGGCCATCCAGAGAAGTGCATAGAAACTGGGACTTGCAACTAGCATCTGAGTAGGGACTGACTACGGCACTGTGCTGCTAGCCTGCAGGGTCGGAGCTGACTCTGGACAGCTGTGTTGGCAGTGAATGGAAATAGCCAGTCCCTATCTGCAAAATCAAAGAACTGTTGGGAGGAAGAAAAACAAACTTTTATATCTGTGTGTGAAGTGTGAATTCAACACAAAGCAGCTGGTGGGTCTAAGGAGGTCAACCCCACAAACGGCTTGTTTTGTTCATCTGTTACAGTGGTTTTGTTTTTGAGACAGGGCTTCTGTATACTCCGAGACATACACCCGCCTCTGCCTTCCCAGTGCTGGGATTAAGGGCGTGTACCACAACCCCTGGCTCCACAAACCGTTCTTTAAAACTGTAAATGTTTTCTTCTTTAACTCTTCTCAGAAGGTCTCCCTGTGTAGCCCTGGCTGACCGTGGACTTGCAATCCTTCAGCCTTCACCTCTCAATTTCTGAGATTAAACATGGATCTTTGTTGCAACAGAAGCGGAAAATGACTTTATCTTTGAATTAACCAAAGTCTATAATCTAACTAAAGGCCCCAGAGAACTGCTTTAGTGCAGAACATTTGGAAATCTCACCTCTCTCCTGCATTGGCTGTGTAGCCCAGGCTCGCTAGTGTCTCCTACGTGGACACACTCCACAGTGGAGTTATTAGGACAGGCTACTGCAACTGGGGCTCCACTTCTACTAGAAATTTGTTATAACCAATGTACACACTCACATTTTTAACAGCTTAGAAATTTAGAAGCTTCTTAGTGTTTAGCCTTTTCTAGTGAGTTGGTGCTGTTCTTTACATCAGCCTACAAGGTCGAAAGTTATTTTTTCGCTGGGCAGTGGTGGCGCACGCCTTTAATCCCAGCACTTGGGAGGCGGAGGCAGGCAGATTCCTGAGTTTGAGGCCAGCCTGGTGCCAGGGCTACACAGAGGAACCCTGTCTTGAAAAACCAAAAAAATTATTTTTTAAAGTTTTCTTTTTACCTTAATGCATTGTCTCCTACTCCGAGACACCCACGAAGACTTAACTTTCGTAAAAAGCCTCCACATCGTTTTGAAATATTTTCCACTACCCGGCCCTATGAAGAGACAGTTAAGCAAAAAGACAGCTTATGTTAATTCTTCTTCTTTTTTTTTTTAAACAACCCGACGGTGGTACATACTTTTATTTTTTATTTTTTTAAGATTTATTTATTTATTATATGTAAGTACACTGTAGCTGTCTTCAGACATTCCAGAAGAGGACACTGGATCTCATTACAGGTGGTTGTGAGCCACCATGTGGTTGCTGGGATTTGAACTCAGGACCTTTGGAAGAGCAGTCAGTGCTCTTAACCACTGAGCCATCTCTCCAGCCCATGTTACTTCTTTTGACAATACCTCCTCATTAAACAAACAAACAAACAAAAAATACTTTATAAACCTTTTATAAAAGGCCTATAATTTTAAGTAAGAGAATTCTAAGAAAACCTCAATGTACTCTGAGAAGCGTATCTACAGGAACCCAGCTGGTCTGAATTCTCTCTTTACCTTGAAGCGTAGCCTGTATTTGAGGAATGGTCCTGTCCTGTTCTTGTAGAACTCCAAGTCATGCATGGGGCTCACCTGGGTTAGCTACAGCTATGGGAGGACATGCCCGTCCACATTTACTCTTGTGTCCTTTGTAAGAACTCTCTATAGCACTCTGCACATAGCAGGAACTCACTGGGCACTCGCCATCTTGCTGAATGATCCTGTGGGTCATGTTTGTTAAGTACATAATCCACAAGATTGGAAAAGTGTAGGGTAAATGCAGTATAATGTTAAGAGTTTTTTGTGCCTTTTTAAAATTTTAATTAAGTGCTCAGGTTCCATCTCTGACCTGTACACAGAGGCTGGGATCGGAACTCGGATCCTCATGCCTGTGCGGCATGGACTTTACCAACTGAACCATCTCCCGATCCCTGACCTTGCACTTCTTTCTGATCTTCTAGATTTTCTCTCTCATGTGGTGGGGTCAGAGGTGTGTGCATGCCTGGATGCTAGTATACTTTTCTAGCATGTCAGAGGAAACTAACAAGCTACACTAGAAGATTAAATGAGAAAAAAAGACCGTACCTTAAGAAAATTGTCTCTCACTAGTAAAAACAATGTAATAATTTTAATTATCTCTATTTTTATTCTCCCAAGAATCAAAACATATATCAAGAATAAACACAAATACCACACCCAACAAGTTTAAGCCTACTTACTATAAAACAAGCAAATATAAAAACCACAAGACAAAACCTTTGATCTCAGGACTAATGTTATTAAGAACTTAGTGTTATTTCAGGGAACTCAAAAAACTGAAGAAAAAACTAGGGGGAGAGAAGCAGACCAGTGAGGAGTGTGGCCTGTCATGTTTGAGTCCTAGCACCCACTTCCCAAACCTGAAGAAACATGTTGTTGTTGTCTCACTGTGTGCTCACAGGGTCTCACTATGCAGCCAGGCTGGTCTGTCCCTCACAATGGTTTGCCTGACTCTGCTGAGGTTAAAGGCCTGTGCCACCACACCTAGTTAAGGACATCCTCCTGGGAATACTGGAGGCTCCCATCAAGTCCAGCTGTACCAAAACTAACAATTCTTCAGTGGAAAAAGGTTTCTACAGCTGGGACCACCACTGTAACGACTAATGAAACAAACGGGGCCACATACCACGGAACCATACCTCAATGTCCCCCACACACCACGGAGTCACGCCTCAGTGTCCCCCCACACAGCACAGACACATACCTCAATGTCCCTCTGGAAATCAAACAGGTCTATCCGTTGCCAGTTACTGCCATCCAGAGCTAGGACATTCCAGGCCTGTTTTGAATAAAAAGAGAGAATGAACAGAGGTCAAAATGAAAACAGAAACTGTAATTTAAATTCACAATTCAACCAACCAATAATTGAGATCTATCAAAAATGTCCCCAGTCTCTGAGGGACTGGCATCAGGCTAGCGGTTCTCCAGGGAGGCAGTGGCAGAAGCCTGCGGCAGGATTTTTCTCTAATTGTGTTTCCTCATTATCAATGCACTCACTCAGCTATGCTTCATAATCGATCAATATTCTGTCCAATTTGACTCACTGACGTTTTATTTTCCTGATTGTCTCACTGGGGATGGAATCCAGGGCCCTGTACCTGCTGGGCAGGCTCTGTACAGCCCAGCTGCAGTCCTGGTTGTTTCTTTTAGGAAAGGGCTTACTGTGCAGGGCCACTGACCTCCAACTCTTCATCTCCTGTTTCAGTCTCAACAGTCCTCCTAGGAGCCAGGCCCAGGCCTCAGTGCTAATTCTAAAACTGGAAACTTAAAACTGTTATATGTCTCTTCAATTTTCAACAGTCAGAATTGGGTGTGAGACCATGTCAGCAGGAGCTTGTTTGTTGTGTATCTTTTGACATTTTAAACCCTTTAAAAGCATCATCTAATTATATAATAGTCATATATTGTTTTTCTGCATGTATTTCACCATGTAGCCTAGGGTGTGCTCAAACCCAAGATATAGGTATCAACCCAGAGTTATAGGTATGAGCCTATAGGTAGAGTATTCTTTATTACAGCAAATTTAGAAAGCAATTTAACAGAGGTTATACGTATAGCCATTCGTCTGACAGACACTTTCTTGAGACTGTGGAGCACTGGGTGACCAGGAACTCTGAGAGACCCCTCAGCCTCTACCTCCCCGGTGATGGGATTAAGGGATTGGGCCACCATTCCCACTTTTCTTCACGATTTCAAAGACCAAATTCTGGATATTCTGAGAAACCCAAGGATAACTGTCGTATGATCAGCAAAAAGGCACGTCAGGGTATGAGGACAAGCAAGCGGTTACTCTTAGAACTAGGCATGCTTTCACTATGGTTTCTCATGGTCAATGTTACTTTTCTCTTTGTGGTTTCAGATTTTTCCAGTGTTTTTGTTTTGTTTTTTTGCCCTGTTTTGTTTTAAATAGTTAGCCATGGGAAGTTAACAAATAAAACTCTTAAAAACCACAATGTTTAAGAGATTCTTGGGCTAAATATATCTTTGACTGTATGCTAGGCCTTGCCAGGTTCTTCACTGAGCAGGAAACATGCAGAACTCAGCCTAAAATTAGGAATGACAGGTTCCTCCCTAGAGTCTGCATTAAAAAACAAAACAAAGCAAAAAACCTCAAAGTCCTGGCACTATGGCTCAGTGTCAGGCCTGGCCTGCCTTCTGCCTGGCACTAGACTCAGTCCCAGCACCACATGAGCAAACGTCGCCTTCCCAGTACAATCCACAAGTATGGGAACCGTAGGATACCAAGAGGCACTAACAGTACAGGTTTAGTGAGATTTGGTAGTTTCCTGCCTTCCTTAAGTGAAAACCACCATCAAAGATTACTGTGAACACCCCTGGATGACAACCTTAGTCTATAAGGAGCCAGACAGGAAATTGTGCTCACTTGTAAGATCGCTTGCATGTAGAGACTCGGACAAAGACAGAATAAAGAAATCACAACACTGCTTATTGTTTCCAACATGGTGGATATGCAAATAAGTAAAAATTTTAGCATGGAAAAGTAAATTTCCATGCTAAAATTCCCAGGAAGAGGAAATTTCTACATTAAGGTTTTGGGTTCTCGGATGCAGCAGTGGTAGGAGTTACACGGCGGGGGGTGGGGTGGGGGTTTGAAGAGACACCTGGGTCCATCCAACACAGAAACTACTTCATGGGAACCTCCCATGTGCTGGCTACTCTGGAGCCTTTCTCCCCTCCCATCATTTCTGAAAGACTATATGGAGACAATATGAGAATTAGGTACACAAGAGCCTTTAATACACCCACACGCATGCCTATGTACTGTTATGAAATGAACTGTAAGAACAGTAACATATCATTTCCTTATGAGCAGAGTTAAGGCTTTCACTGTAAAGTACCCTTCTGTTTGTATCATGCAAATATTAGGAACAGTACATAAAACAGGGTTCACTCAGAGAATGACATGGCGTGGACGGGGTACTCTGAGTGAAATAATATCTTCTGTAAAATATACAAGCGTCACCTAAAAAGCTATCAGCCCCAGTCCAGAAGGTCCCCTGTCACCGTGCCACCATCTTACCCTGGAGACCTGAGCGCAGCGACACAGGGTAACAACGTCCAGGAAAGAAAATATCCTAAGAAGAAAAGAGAGGGACAAGCTTATATCGTTTTTCCTCACTCCTATAGTCTGTCTCTTAGACAGTCTCGCTCTTCCCTGCCCATCTCATTATGTGGCCAAGATTGCCTTGATCTCATGAGCCCCCTGCACCAGCCTCTGGGGTGATGATAGTAGGCCTACATGTGTGCAACCACTGTATCGACCTTTTTGTTTTAAATAAACAGCTTTAGTGTATAAGGTAACAGGTTTCACTGTCCTTTCATTTACGTACATCACTGTACCCTGCTCACAGTCATCCCTCTGGACAACACTCCTTTCTCCTCGCCCATTTTACCAGTCCCCTCTCTACCCTCATACAGTTGCTTAAGAAATTGGATTTAGCTGGGCAGTGGTGGCGCATGCCTTTAATCCCAGCACTTGGGAGGCAGAGGCAGGTGGATTTCTGAGTTCTAGGCCAGCCTGGTCTACAGAGTGAGTTCCAGGACAGCCAAGGCTACACAGAGAAACTCTGTCTCGGAAAAAAAAAAAAGTTGGATTTAGCCTATATTGATGTACACAGAATATTATACACACACACACACTCACACACACTAACACCTCTATCAACCGAGGCCGTTCTTCCAAATAAATACAAATATACCTTGAACAATTTGCAAAAGTAATTCACCTTGAAAGACAGAGCAGTTGAGGGGCAGCCTCCAAACTAACCGTGGAAAGTATGTATAGTTCAGGGCGTTAAGTATTGGCTCTCACTGCGTAACCATTAGCACTAGCCTCAAGCTGCATCTTGTCAAACTGAAACTTTGTATTTCACAGGAACTTGCCATTCTCTTTCAGCCCTGCAACTCCATTCTCCTATTTCTCTGGGTAAAGAACTTGCTATTGGGGCTGGTAAGATGGCTCAGCCAGTAAGAGCACAGATTGCTCTTCCTCTTCTGGTGCATCTGAAGACAGCTACAGTGTACTTATAATAAATTAATAAATAAATAATAAATCTTTAAAAAAAGAACTTGTTATTATTTCATTTGTAAGGTTGAATACTAATTCATTATATAAAATTTTTATTGATGGATTCTCCTCCCCCCCCCCCCCCTCTCTCTCTCTCTCTCTCTCTCTCTCTCTCCACCTGCCTCTGCCTCCCAAGTGCTGGGATTAAAGGCATGCGCCACCCTGCCCGGTCTTCTTCTTTTTTTTTTCCCCCGAGACAAGGTTTCTCTATGTAGCCCTTGTTTGTTTGTTTATTCTTTTTTTTTTTGGGGGGGGGGG
>JADRCD010223665.1:11806-29555 GCA_019843815.1 Montemys delectorum
GAGTGGGAGAAAATTCTGGAGGTTTTCCACAGGGGTTTCAGGGTTGGTATATTAGCAGATTCAACAGAACAGAGGGTAGCATGGTAGCCAAGAGTTCTGGAACGTTTCAGAGTCAGGAAGCCAGTGCTTGGGCACAACCACAGAAAAGATGGGGAATTGTAAGACACGACACTGCTATGAGCAGAGATAACAAGGAAAAGGCACAGCCAGAGATAGCCCTGGCACCAGACAGATTGTGCCCTGGCATTAGACAGATTGTGCCCAAGTTTGGAAAATCTAGCTACCTGTGATACAGGAAGCCAACGCTTGAAGTTTACTTGTAGTTTAGAGCATTAATTGATAAATTACTTCATGTACATGATGTGCATATTAGTCAGGGTTCTCTAGGGAAACAAAACTTATATGATGAATATGTAGGATATATTAGAGTAGTTTACAGTTTATGGTCTGAATACTCCAACAAACGTTGTGTCCTAATTGAAAGCCCAAGAATCCGATAGTTGGTTAGTCCATGAAACTAGATGTCTCAGATGGTCTTTAGCATATTCCAGAATCTTGAGCAAGTAGGCTCTAGTGAGGGAATGAACTTGTCAGTAGGAGCAAAGCAAGCAGAAAAAGAGGAAGGCCTTCCTTCTTTCATGTTCTTTACATAGGTGACCAGACAAGGGTGTGGCAGAGACTAAAATGGGTCTTCTCACCAAAAAAACTCTGAATGTAGGATGAGTCTTCTGACTTTGAGTGATTCAGTCAAGAAAAATACCCACAGATATACCCAGCAACTTGAGTCATGGTTAAGCTGACAACTAAGAATAACCATCACATGGATCTGGCTACTTTGTGGATTTGTTTAGCTTGACCATGGCATTGTATGCTGATTTCCTTATTCAACCCAGTGACTTGGAAAGAACAACCTGCATAGTCCCTTTTCTTTGGTTTTATGTCCTTTCCAGGGCCTAATGACCCATTAAGGAGACAGTCATCAGCACAGATTCCAGTGAAAGACATCAGGCAGTGGTAGTATCAAGGAGGATAAATCACAGTAAAATGAGCAAACACACAAGGAGAGATTAAATCAAGATGGGAGGCATTCATTAGAAAGCTGTGCCTATTCACTTCCTAGCCATTATGCAATGTACAGTGATATTTATCAGTGATTCAAAGATGACTAAGATTAAGGAGACTGGGAATGGTTCATGAATAAACATTCTACAGGTGAAGGTTTTCCTCTAGGGTCAAGAGCTTTGAAGCTGTGCAGGGGCTACTTAGCATATTTGCACAAGGCCTTATAGTGTAACCTATTCAGTAGAAGATTCTGGAAAACAGCCAAGAAAGGAAGGAAAAGGCCAAATCCAGAGAAGGGATATTGATTACTAGAACCTATGGCAGCACTATATTCAAAATCAGCAGCCGTGTATGGCAAGGACTGATTCCAAACAGTAGATGCAGAGGTTCGGAAAACAGTGTAATTCATGTGAAGAATCATTTAGAGAAATGACAGCTGCATTGAGCAGTATGGTTTAAAATAGTTGACGCTAACTCAGGAGTTTGTGTCAGGAATTGGCAATGTGGAAGGAAGGCAATGAAACCCAGGTAAAAGGGAGTGCTATAAGAGGTAAATTTTGAACAAGCTGTATTTATGTTTTAACTTTCAGGACATTTCCAAAGAGTAATAAATGTTTAGAATGTGAGGAACATTTTAAGAATTCATAGGAAAAGAGGTGAGGTGGAACGGGTCCAAATCCACATCAGCAAGAGTGGTAAATAACAACAGTTGTGTGTTTATAGTGTAGAGATATATTTTAAGCATTAATTTATAAGAAAGTTCAGAGAGAAGAAGCGGGAGAATGAACTTGGGTTAATGCCATGGAAAACTCAGCAGGGTAGCCATGTTGTTGGCAGGCTAGCTAAGCACAAGAGAATCGAAAGACTGAGTAGAGTCAGTGGCCTTTGACAAGTATGGAAGAGTCATTGTGTGAGGGTAAGCTGGACCTGGACTCTGCATCTCTTCTTGCTCTCACTGTGGGAAAGAGTACCTACATGGGGACATGTGACAGGGGAAGCCTACTCATGAAATTTCAAAAGAGACAGCAGAGAAAGTGTGCCTTCACAGACACCTGCCCACCTGTGGAGTGCATATGACTCCTTCCCCAGTTTCAGCTACGTTGTTCTGATTTTCATCCTATACATGATCCACCTGACTTTATTCCAACAGACCTCACCATTGCCTCTCCCATCCCTTTCTTTTTGGTGAGCTCCCTTCTTCTCCCCAAGTATACACTCCTGAATTAACAAGAGATCTATTTCATTGTTCCTTATGGTTCATTCTTTAAACTTCTTTGAGCATTTTCTATTTTCTCTCCTAAGCCTTTCTAACCCATGGGGCACATGGCTAGCTAATAATGTAGATCAAGACAAATTATAAACTTCTTTAAAATGTTAGTGATTTTTTTAATATATATTTCTGGATTGTGAGCTTCGTAGATGGCAATGTTATGTCTCAGTGTCAGAATATTGGGCATACCTTGAGCTGCTTATGTATGTGGGAGTACTCAGAACCTGCCAGTTCCTCTTCTCAGAGCTATCCCAGATGTTTTGAATTCCTCTCTTGCGTGTTTCCTACTCCTGTGTGGTTTCCTGATATAATGTGAAGACAGTTAACCTTTGAATTTCCTCATTTTTTCTCCTTGGTGTTTATGCCAGGATTCAACTTAGCAGAAGACGACTGAGCAGGAGTGGCTTGATAGGAGGACAGAAGCAAACTGTCAGACTTGTCTCCAACTTTAAATATAGATTGCAAGGCTAAACCATATTTCAGTTATACATTGCTGGAATACTTCAAGTACAGATTTATTCAAATATTCAAACCTTTGATGGTACCTATAAGACAAGCTATTCTCTACGTATTTGTTTCAGAGGGGTTACAATGGCTCATACAATGTGTTTCGGAAAGTGCTGTGGCCATAGTTTCAGAAAGTTGCCAATATTAACATGATTGATGTGCACTGAAAACCTCAAAGTATCCCAGAGTCAGCATTTTCTTCTCTGTAGTGCAAACATGGTGGTGTGAATAGCTGGTCTAAGAGGACCGCTCTATGCTTCTTTTCTCTATTTCAGAAGACAGATTTGCTCTAAATTCTGTATACAGCTTAATGTGTAAAGCTTGATGGTTGTGTTTGATGCAAACTGTGTTTGGTTGTTTTGTAATGGATTTTTATGAGTGTAATATCTGTGATTGAATAAAGCATGGAGTCTGTTAATTACGTGCTCAGAGTCAGTGTTCAGGGTAGAAATACCCTGTAGACTGCTATTCTACTATGCCGTCTTGCCTGATTAAAGGTGTAAGATAATCGTGACTTGAAATGGTGATTTAATTTTAACTTTGTTGAGAATTTGAGTAACATTTTGTTTATTTTAAAAACTTTATTCATTTTATTTTTATGTGCCTAAGATTTTGTCTAGCAGGAGAGAATTTCAGATCCTCTGCATCTCCAGTTACAGATAGTTGAACAGTTCCTTATGTGGGCAAGAACTGAAGAAGGGTCCTCTTGGGGTGCAGCATTTGTTTTTGCCACTTGAGTTATCACTTCAGGTCCCACAAACTGAATTATTATGGGGGAAATGTCTTGGCTCTCTTCCTCTTTCCTTATAACTGAACGTTAATATTTCTTTTCTCCTTTGCTTAGATTGCCTGTTCATGTGTTCTGTTCAATCCAATGCAAGAAGGTATCTCCAAAGAGAAAAAAGAAAAAAAAACCCAAACCCAAAACCCTCAAAACAAAACAAAACAAAACAAAACACCAAAAGCAACTACAACAAAATAACCCTATTGCAATGTGGTAAATTCAATCCTAGTGTTTGAACTCAGACAAAAATGAAGTCAGTCCAACAATGGGGTAGATATTAGATAGGTATGCTGAAGTCCAGTGTACACCACCAGATAGTCCAACTTATTTACTTACACTGGTTTTAAGACAGAAGCCAACATGCTGTCGTTCACCAGGTTCACCATAAAGGCTTCAAAGTTGAGAGGGTCTCGAGGAACATATCCTGTGCTAATGACAGGGAGCTGTAAAGGTCAACCACAAAATGCAGATGTGACTCCACCATCGACTTCCACCTGAGGTCTCACAGACCTCAGAAGCATTGACTGTAATGAAATGCAAGGGCCTGCGTTTTCAGCTGCTCTGAGCTGTGGGGGTCAGCCAGGATGAGAGGTTCCTGAAGAGGGCCTCCTCAGACATGACCTTCTAGGTGGAACATTTCTGAAGCTGCCAGCATGCCAGTGGCCATGGTATAGAGGTTTGGCGCCTTCCCCGTGTAAACAAAGTCCATCATCTCCGTGAAGACTTGCAGATTCATATCATGGATCTCAACACGGTTCTTTAGGCTCTCCTCCATTTCATGTTCAAATATTGCTCTGAAAACTGGAGAGCAAGCTGCTAAGGTGGCCTTGTGGGACAGGAATTCATGGCCAGCTACCAACAGGCAGCAGAATTATCCTACTGATCTCCTAGCTCCTCTGTCAATCATGGATCAGGGCACATCCGCACAACCCATAGCTCTTCCTGCATCCGAGTAGACTTGCTCTAACCTGGAACACACATGCCCAGATCCAATGCTTTGAGATGGTTCACCCCAACATCCACTTTATCTCTGAGCTCCTGTAGTGCATGAAGAAACCAGTCCTGAAGATCTGATGTAATTACCTTATAGAGCTGGTTCTAAGCCTGATAGGCAGCCTCTAGCATGGAGCAGCAGCTGCAGCAGCTGCATGCTCCTTGCCCGGCGGAGACAAAGAGCACAGGGCAGTGGTGCTGTCCACAGTCTGTAAGTACCAAGATGGAGCCCAGTGAGCCTCCCTGAGGGCCTACACCTCAGGTAGGAAGCTGTGCAGCCACTTAGAACTTGCACAGAATCTACCCCAGAGAAAGCGTGTCTAGCAACAGGACTACGCTGACTCTGGGCAGCAGCAGGATACCTGAGAAGCCAGAAGAGGATGATAGATCCTGTGAGTAACATTTTAAAATAAAAAATAATCTAAAGGAAGGAAGTGATTTTTATCATATTAAAATAGTAATAAATACTACTTAATAAACCGGAGAGGAATAATAAATTTGTTATTTTCCTCCAAAATTCTAGTTAGCATTTGTATGCTAAATGGAACCACAGTATCTGGAAATGTCCCACTAAAGGCAGACGAAGGATGTCTTGCTCTTCATTGTGTCATATTTACTGTTATGTTGTTATATTTACCTATCTGTTAATTAGAAAAGATAGATCAAAGATACATGAAAAGTGTCCAGAGTTCAACTCTATTTCTATTATGAAATCTTGACTAAGCTGATCACATTTATAACTCTGAAGTATTTTGTCCCAGAATATTTTGGCCTTAGCTTAGGTGGTGTTGGTTTCAGTTGACTGTGAATATCAAAGAGTCTCTGTGATGATTGACTTGATTAATCTGTTTGACCATCATTAGTCAATTATGTATCTGCATTCTGCCAGTATTGATCTCAATCTCTGAAATGTTAATTCTGGGAAAACAGCTACATATTTTGTCTCAATATTTTAACTGTGTGCTGTAAGCTCCAACCTGAAAAACTCACACGGTAGAAGAGAAGATCAGAACTCACCACCAGTGTTTCCTGTCCTGGCCATGGGCTATGTAAAGAATTCTCCTAATATGCTCTGAATGCTATGCTAACAATACAAGTGATGCCCAGGGAAACAACAGAAACACAGTTAATTGCAATGTCCAGCTTCTCCTTTGAGTTTGAGAGTACAATGTAAAAATGGGATAGAAAGCAATGTTGTAATGAGACCTCTGCAATTGTAACATGGTTCTCCAGGTTAGTGCCTATGAATCTACAATAAGGTGTTTAAGCCTCCTAAGGATGAGGTTCTGTGTGCCAGGAAAGTTTGATAATAATAGTCACAACCTCACAACATTGCTTTGCATGTAAAAATGCACTGGAGTGGAATAATGTGCTGTAGGTGGAGACTCTCAGAACTGTTTGTTATTGTGTATAACTGTACACTATGAGCTGGTAGAGCATTTGCTTGTTTGACACATATTACAACTTCAAAAGCCAAAATGTTACTATTATTTAGATATTTTAGGTATTTTTTTATTTACTTAAGTTTGTGCATACTTTTTTCCCAAGCTGATCTATTCCTTCTAGTCCTTACAGCATGGGCTTCATGGAACCTCTCAGAAAGTTCATGGAGAAGGGGAATTTGTTAGACAGCATGTTATAGAAATGGGGCTTGTGGTAGGAGACTCTGGGCTCCATCAGAGCTCGCATCTTCCCAGTGTTGGAGCTCTGCAGCTGGGGCTCTTCTGGGCATCTTTTTGGGAAGGGCTGGTTCTGTACTCATATGAACCAGGATTTATTTATATGTAGTCTCCCTGTGGAGGAAGCCTGCTTTTGAGCATGGCAGCTGGTTCCAGTCAAGGGCAGTGTCCTGAGATGACTTAGAGTTGAGCATTATCATGTGGCAGCTGTGAGTACAAATGCTTCAGACCTTAAGGGGCCTGAGCTCACAGCATCTATCCCACTTTTCTTTTTTCCATTGGCTGTCTGTTTTGGAGAGCCTTCAGAAACATTATTGTTAGAGAAAGTACTGGCTCAGGAACCCTGTGGCCAAGTTCTCAGTACAAAGGAGGTTTATTTGTCCCAGAGGGACACAGGGGCAGGGACAAAGCCAGAAGATAGAGACAAGGGAGCAGGGGAGGGGAGCAAGGGAGAGGGAAGAGAGGTATTTGTCCCAGAAGGGAGCAAAGGACTGCCTCTGGATAGAGAGGAGACAGATGTGGCACATAGGAGGTACAGGGCAAACCCCCACTTTAGGATGAGGTGTTTCATTTTAATTAGGTATGTTGATTAGGTGAGACAAAGGAGGCTTTTGATGGCTTCACTTTAAGACTTTTATAGCTGGACTTTGGTAGTTGGCCTCAATAGGAAGAAGTGGCTAAATAAGGCAGTAGACCTTGGTGGCTAGCTTAAGGAATGCAATCTAATGTTTTTATGAAGGCAGGGGATATGGAGAAGGGCAAGGCCTACCAGAGCCCTGCTGGTCATGCTTTAGCTGGCCAGAGACCCTTAATTATTCTGTGTTGCTTTCAGAGGCCTTCAGTTGCTGTTTTTCAGAATCCACAGAAGGAACATTTTAGATACCTACTGTGTGCCTAGAACATGTGGGATTTTGACACAGTGATTTTATTTGGAAAATAAATCAATGCACCTGGAGTCCTAGGTGTTGACAGGTGATCTAGTAAAATGAACTTTACAAAGTAAACAATTTCCACATGCCTGATTCCGTGTCTGTGTCTGTTTATACCTCTTGGGAACTTTGTTCCCAGAATTTTAGGGGTTTGAAAGTGAGGAAAAGGACGCGTATACTATCAAGATACATTGTATACATGAATAGAATTTCCAAAGAACAAATAAAAATATCTTAAAATAATTTAAATAATTTAAAATACACTGTGTACAACCTCAAGGCAGCATATCAGAGATGTATCAGCCACACTATGTTCAGTTTCAAGGCAGCATGTCAGAGACAGATCAGCCACACTGTGTGAAGCTTCAATGAAGCATATCAGAGATGTATCAGCCACACTGTGTACAGCTTCAAGGCAGTATGTCAGAGGTGAATCAGCCACAGTCTGTGCAGATAGGACAAAGATGATGTGGGCTTTAGCACCAATTAAGAGGTTGTGCTGGTTAGGCCAGCCTGAAACCAGGTCTGGGTTTGTTGGCTATGTATGAACATCATTGAGAAAATGGATCTCTAGGATGGTGGCTGATAAAAGTATCTCCCCATATCTTAAGAGTTGCGAAGTGAATGACTGGGCATCTTCCAGGACCCCAGAGTATGTACAATCTCCAGAATACAGTCACTATTGTGATTTAGCTGCACTGCATTTTTCCAACTTCTGTACTTCATGAGCAGCCATGACTTCTTGGGTTAAGAATACATTCCTCGACTGAGTAGTGGCAGCCAGTGAACAAGGTCCTGCCATCCACATGTACAGCCTGGTATGTAAATGGTGTGGAAGGAGTCTGTGGCTCTAAACTGTAATTCCTTGTGTCAAATTAACTACTGTGGGTAAACCAGAATAAAGGTGTGTGTGTGTGTGTGTGTGTGTGTGTGTGTGTGTGTCTGTCTGTCTGTAAGCCTGTGTATGAGTCTCTTTATGTGTACTTGTTTGTCTGTCTGTCTGTCTGTCTGTGTATGTGTGTCTCTGCGTTTGTGTCTGTCTGTGGTTCTCTCTGTCTGTTTCTGTCTGTGAATCTGTCTGAGTATGTGTTTGTGTGTCTCTATGTGTTTGTATGTGTCTCTGTGTGTGACTGCATATGTGTGTGTCTGTCTATGAGTCTGCGTGTGAGTATATGTGTGTGTCTCTGTGTGTTTATGAGTGTGTCTGCATGTGTGTATGTGAGTCTACCTGTCTTTCTATGTGGGGGAGACTGTATGTGTGTATCTGTCCATCTCTTATGTGTACTTGGGGGCTCTGTGCATGTATGCTGTAAGCAGAAAAGAAGAATGAATCTTTTTAAAATAAAACGAATTCCCAGTTTTTTGGGGGGGATGATTTTAGCATGTTTGTTTATGAAGTCCGTACAATTACATGATATATGTGGCTTTCCCTGATCTATCAGGCATGAGATGGAGGAAAGCCTGATTGCTAGAACACAGAAACTTTGGTGTGTGTTTACGCATACGTAGGCTCTTAGATCCTCAATTAGCCCTCCTTTTCCCCCTCTCATTCCCTTCTACTTCCACCAGTCTCCTTTCCTTTTCAGCTTATCCTCTTCTGCTTTCAGGATGGTCTTGTTTGTTTGACCTGTTGAATTTAGTGAAGGTTGATCACATAGGCATGGGCAAGGTTTTTTTTTTTTTTTTTACCATGAGTGACTTACCATTGGCTACATCACTGAAAACATTGACTGCCAACAAATTTTCAGGGAAGGGGTTTGCCATGTAAGACCCTCCTCCTAGCAATGTGAAATGTTTATAAATCCTCAGGGTGGGTGAGACTCATCATCAATTAATATTGTTCATCCATATTCAAGTAAAAGTGAGCTTAGTTTTCTTGTTCAGTTGGTTATTTAAATGTATAGACTTTATTATCTCTTTGTATTATATACTGGGCAAGCATGCATAACATGTTATTTAAACAGAAAATACAACTTACTTTAAAGGACACCTAAGGCTGTGTAGCTAGCTCCTATGCCAACTAATTGTACTTCAGATCTATTATAGCAATGATGTTGTAAGCATGTCTATAACATGCTTAGCATGTTTACAATCATTAATCCTCAGCCAGTTTACTCATGGTACTCGTCTCTTGCAGAAACAAATGTATCTCAGATTATTTCCTTTAATTAATGAGCCAACTAGACATTGATTATCACATTGAAGCAATACTGCAGAGTCTCTTCTCATCAATATATGCTTACTCCACATTGCCACACTCTTCTGGTTTAATATTTGGAATTAATTTATGCAATAGCACAGACAAGCTAAGTGTTCAGCCTGTAATTTTCCTAAATCTGATAGGATGGGATAATAAGCAGCTGAAATATTCTAGAACTACCTTTCAAGCTCCAGTGACCACAAGGATCATCTTCAAGTCTAGTTTCTCTTCAAATATGCCATATGTATTGCATTATATTAGCATTTTTATATCCAGACTTATGATCCTACGATTTGTGTGTATTGTTATTGTTCTTTGTGTGTGTGTGCATGATTATGATAAGAAAAGTGGTCCAAGCCCTCTGGCTGTGTCTGTCTGCAGTCAGCAAGTGGATGCAGTTCCCTTGGCTGGGTCTCTGCCCTGCCAATTTTTTCCTGGATTCCTGATTTCCTAGCAGATGCTCTTTTTAATCTCCTCCCATGTTAATTTTAAATATTTATTCATTGAATGTTTCCAGTCTCCTGCAAACCAGGAGTTGATTTTTGTTCCACATCCATAGTGCTCATTAAATTGTTGCCTCACGGCTGTCTCTTTCAAAGGATGGTTAGCTTAAAGAGGGCAACCAGAGTGGAAGCACTGAGCCTAACATCTTCTGAATGCATGGTGACTATTGACTGAAGGAATGAACCATAATAGAACATGACTGCACAGTTGTTACGCTTATGGCTATAAATGAAAGAATAGAATCAGCGGAGAATGGATTCCCACTTTCTCACTGGTTTGTGGAGAATTTCACAGAATTATTTTGTGAGAAATATGGTTTGCCTAGTTGGTCTCTTTGGAGACATTATGGCCTTGCATTTAGTTAAAGCACCAAAGGCCAGCCATTCCCTTTCTTTCCTTATTTGTGTCTGTCCATCCAGGCTCATATTTGGACTAATGTCTTTTTTTCTTCTCTCTCTTTGTTGTAGATTACTACAGTCTTCTAGTCTTAATTCTGTTTCATTCCACCCTCCTCCCTGCTTTCACAAAGCTTTTGCTATCAGCATACTTACTTAGCTTCCTGTAGCCAATCCTACTTCTTGATTTTACTGGGGCTTCTTTGCTTGTGTGTTTATTCTCAGAAAATGTGATGTTCAAGCTTGGCATCTGGGAAAACGCTCATGACTTAAGATTTACTTTCAAACTAAACTCAGACACATGGATCTCATTGTGTACATATTCACACAATGTTTTACTTAAAGGCATTAGCTTATATCCTATCGAACTGTCACTTTAGTCTGATTGGCCTAAATTCACTAATTGAATTCTTTACAAAACTATAAGCCCCAAGCTTGCTGCATTATGGGATGGGTGTGGAAAACTGACAAAAATAGCATCATATTCTCAGGTGAACATCATTAGTTACCTTATGTTCTTTGAAATGTCCAAAGGATAAGACAATATATGACTCTTTGCAGATGGGTAAAGTGGGGAGAGCACATGTATCTGAGAGCATCTATGCTTCCCAGTTCCTGTCACTTTCTCTCTGGCTCTGAAGGACCTCTGTATTCCATTTCCTCTACAAGAATGACTATGACGCTCTCAGATCTAAACAGAAGCATTAAATAGCTATTACAAATGATACTGTGCATTAAAATTGTCTTTTCATACACTATCTAAGGTATAGGCCTGTTGTGTATGCCAGGATAGCATCCAACTTACATTGACTTTCCTGCTTCAGTTTCCTGAGTTCTAGGATTAGAGCTGTGTCACTTGGCTTAAATGTATGTGCCAGCACACACATATACACACAAACACACACACACACACACACACACACACACACACACACACAAATCCAAGTATTATCTTATTAACTAGCATCCATGACTTCAAAAACTTATGAGATACAATTTGACAATAGTTTCATGAGTGGACTAAATAATATAAATAATAATTAAATTAGAGTAATTAGCACATCTATCACCATAAAATTTCATTATTCTTTTATAGTGAAAATATTCAAAATGGAAGGGCAGTATTTTAAAGTGTTTTCACTCTGTCATGTCTCAGAGCGTCAGCTCATTTGACTGTCAAATTATCTTCCTCCATTTGCCAAGCCAGTCTCTGTCTAGCACCATTGTGTTATAGTTCCTCCTGAGATCAGGCTATAGAATGTATAGTAATTAGGTAATGTGTTGTTACATGAGACTCTCCTGGTTGCCTAGTATTCCATCCTGCCATCTTGTACATTATCGATTTATCTGCTAATGGACATTCATATGTCATATCTCTATATCAGTGGTGCTTTGGTGACAACAGAGGACAGAGTCTCCTCCAAGGGTGGTTCCGTCACCTTTAGTAAATATGAGGAGTGATATTGACAGTTCTATTTTTAGGTTTTATTTTTTTTTTTGAGGAGTTTTCATACTATTTACCATAAGGAGTGCGATAATATACATTTCCTTGATTAACTATATACAAGAGTTTTTTTATTCTATAGTCGTGTGGTGTGTATGTGTGTGTGTGTGTGTGTGTGTGTGTGTATGTGTGTGTGTATGTGTGTTTGATTTTTGAAATTTTTGTCATTCTACCTAGAGAGTAGCTACGTCCATCATGGTTTGAGTCTGCAGTTTCTCAATGGTTACTGTTGATGGGAAGTTTTTGTGCCTGTGGTTACCATCTGTAAGTCTGAGTCCTTTTTTTTTCAGTTGTGCTTGCCATCTGTAAGTCCTTCTGTGATGTATCACCCAATTTGCGAGCCATCTGTAGGTCTTCTGGAGTCTCCTCAATTCCTCAGTTCACTGAACCACTGGATGATTTAGAGATTTTTTTGAAATTAGATTGTCTTAGTTGCTCATAAACTAATATTAACTCCTGGCCAGAGGAGTAGTCCACTTCCTTTCTTTTTCCTTCTTAGTTGTACTTTAGGTTTTATTCAGTTTCCTTTGCAGTGGAGGAGTATTTAGCACTTTAATTTCATGTCTTAATTTTGATTTCTGTGCTTATGGAGTCATAGCAAAAAAAAAAAAAAAGTGTCTTTACCTGAATCAATGTCTTGAGGGGTTTCTTCAGTTTTCTTCTAAGAGTTTTCACATTTGTAGATTTCTTTAATTCTGTAGCTGGTAAGAGATACTAGAATTTCTGAGCACTGTTTATTGACAGATTATTTGTCTTTTATTGTGTATTCTTGCCTCCCTTGACAAAATTCCCCTGCTAATCATCTTTTGTCATGAGACTAAAGCTAGTGGCAGAGAGCCTGTCAAGCAGGGAACAGTCTCAGGCTGAAGGCTGATATTTTTCAAAACTTAGTTTAATAAGTATTCTTAAAGGCTTTATTTACCCTCCCTTCTAGCTCACCACCCACCAGAAGTAGTGGAAAGGAAATGTTAATAGGGCAAAAACTGACATGGCCCTGTTTAGAAGTAGTTCTTTGAGGAGATTCCAACATTTCTTGTCAGGATACCAGCAGTTCAGTTTACATGAATCCACAGTGGTAGCTCAATCCACTCACAAGTACCATTCATAAATCAGCAATGGCAGTTCCATCCAGAAGAAACCACAGGCTCTGACCATCTACCTACGTCCTTGGAAGCTGCAAGAATCCATCAGAACTCCTACAGAAGTTCTTGGTGCATTTCTCTCTATAAAGTCATGACAAAAGATGATTAGCTAGGAAGGCAAGGCAAACTAATGCCACAGCATCATCAGTGAAAACCAATGAAGCAAAGCCCAATGAAGATCAGCAAAGAGTAGCAAGGTGAACCAATGCCACACAGCATTGTCCACTGTCTGTTGGGCTATACTTATATCCTTTCCGAACATCAGATGTTCTCTCCAGGGTCTATTCTAGCAAAACATCATATGCCCTTTTTCCAGGCAGCTTCCAGAAAAACATCAGTGTGTGTTCTCAGCAAAACATCCCCCCACAGGTCTGCCACAACAAAAATATCCTCTTATAAGACAGTTTCCAGACACATATCACATGACACATCTGACTCTCAAAAAAACAAAACAAACAAAAAAAAAACCCCAGAAATTTCCACTTCATAGGTTTAGTCTTCAATATTGCATACACACATACACACACACCATGTACATACATATATGTGTACACACACATGGACAGACACACATATATACATATAAACACACTTATACATACACACAACACACCTGCATACTCTGCATACTCAAATTCATATACACCACATACATCCATACATGGATACACATGTGTACATACACATGTCCACATACAAATACACTTATACAAACATGTATACATACATACATATACATACCAACATATTTATACACACATGTGTTAACAGCACACATACATACACACATAAAAACACACAAAGACGACATACATTAGTGTAAATATATAAAGCTAATTTTAGAGTCTGTATTCTGCCCTAATATTCAGTGTCTGTTTTCCTGACAAGGGTTTGTTATTTGAATTTGAAGTCAGGTGATATAATATTTCCATTTTCTGTTTTACTTATTTCTAGAATTTCTTTTTGGAGTTAAACATTCACAGTGTCTAAATGTCCTGATTGGATTATATGGATTCCATATCCTGTGCCATAACTTGACTTTGTTTAATAACATCTGAGGACATTGTTAGTGCTCACAAACATCTATTACAGAAGAAGTGATAGAGATTGCAGATTGTGATAACAAAAATTCAATAACAAGGGCCAGAAGGATGGTTCAGTGGTTAGAAGCACTGATTGTTCTTCCAGAGGCCCTGAGTTCAATTCCCAGCAACCACATGGTGACTTACAACCATCTGCATTGAGATTCAATGCCCTCTTCTGGTATATCTGAAGTGAGTGACAGTGTACTCGCATACAATAAATAAATAAATCTTTTTAAAAAAAACCTCAGTAACAAGTTTGAAAATGGAAGCAAAATGTACTATTTTATTTTCCCTTAAAGTAGAATTATATGACTATGACAATCTGTCACAATCACAAGGTATTTTTAGCAAACCTTTTGGTGATCATAAGATAAAACAAATAATATATACAGTAGAAGTAAAAATAAAACACAAAAAAAATCAATGTGCAGCAGAGAGAAAAATCACTGAGCCACAAGGAAAAGGCAGGAGATGACAGGAATGAACAACCTGCAGGAAATGAAGACAAGCAGGAACTAAGAGACACTATGACACCATGTCAATGCTTAGTCTTCACTGAATAGGATTACTTTAATTTAAGCAGTATAAATTTTCCAAACAATTGGCATTCGGTAAAGGAAAGGGTAGAAATGGAAAACTGATTGTTATGCAGTTTAAGAAGATAGATATACCTTATCAGAAAGACAATGAATGAAAAAGGACATCCACACCACTGGAAATTAAAAGAGAGAAGGAATAAATGTTTTCTGTCAAATAAATAGACTTCAGATCAGAACTATGAATAAAATTAAACACAGCGATCATGTGATGGCGAAAGAGTCCAGACAGCAAGACTATGTCAGAGTAAATACATGTGTACCCACCAGAGGTACTTTCAAGCACATAAAACAAACAGGAGGAGAGTGATAGAAACGTGAACTCTACAGCAACATAAATAGAGGGGCAACACCCCATTTTCATTATTGGACTAGCCACTGAGACAGGAATGTCAGAAAAGAAGTAAAAAGTTCTTTAAAAAGCATCTTCACATGTCCATAAGCTAGCCCTAAGCTAACTACAGTGACGTTTGCAAAAATATGCTTCTTCCAAAAATGTGTTCTGCCTTCAGCTTGCCGATTTTTCTCTAAGTTTTAAAACAAATGATAGTGCTCACAAAGCATTAAGAAAATTCTGAGCTACTCTGAACTAATGGAGTACTCCTTCTTGGCCTGATGCGGTTCCTTATTGTTCCCCATAAATAAATATATTTGTTTTCTGACAGCATGTGAGGATTTAGTATCAGAGTATATTTCTTTAACCTTACTCTACATTGACTTTCACTAAATCAGCTGTAGATCATTAATTCTAACAAGTAATGGACAAGAAAATATCACACCTTGGGGCTGGAGAGATGGCCCAGAGGTTAAGAGCACTGGTTGCTCTTCCAGACATCTTGAGTTCAATTCCTAGCAACAACATGGTGGCTTACAACCATCGATAATAAGATCTGGAGCCCTTTCTGGCCTGGAATGCAGGGAGAATGCTATGTGCATAATAAAAAAAAAGAAGGAAGGAAAGAAAGGAAGGAAGAAAGAAAGAAATCTAAAAAAAAAAAAAAAAAAGAAAGAAAGAAGGGAAAAGAAAAAAAACACACCTCACAAAAACTATAGAGCCCATTTATTCCAAGGAGGTACTGTTGTTGCCTTGACTTGTCACTAGTGAGGTTGAGATAACCTGTTAGCAGTTAGGTCTGGTATCTGGAGGAGCAGGACATGTGGAAGCCCTGGAACATACACATTACATTCCCTGAAGTCTCTGTCTCACGCTGCAGTAGCTGTGATTGTAAATAAATTTCATCTTTAGCATTGTAAGAAGGCCCCTATTGCTAAAATTCATCAAGGCTGCCCTGTGGCCTTTCTGTGTTTCTGTTAAACATAGTCATGGTCAAACCAGACAAGCATCTCTGGTTCGAGATCCCTGAGAACCGTTCATGGAAGAATTGATAAGAAAAACCCAAGGTTTCTTTATTATCCTTGCTTAGTATTTATTTTTAATTCCTTTACATTAAGTTCAATCTCCCATTTAACTTAAAACTGTACAAAGAAAAGGATGACATTCATAACTTGCATACTGTATAATGCATGGGTACATTTCAAGATATCTCTCTCCTTAAACATTCATGTTGGGAATTTGGTCGCTTGATCTTGTGCCTGTTTCATGCATTGCAGTCACAGTCATGTGGGTTCATAATTGAACAGTACCTTAATGTTAGGCAAATACTTTTTGATAGCAGATACCTAGTCTTTCTGGATCAGTTAATATTTTTGTCCCTTCCTCTTTCAATGATAACTGAGACTTGAGTTTGATATCTGATGCAGATGTTCCACTTGGATCTGAGCTTTCCAGAATCTTTCCAGATTCTCTGCATTATGGCCAGCTATAGATATGTATACTAACCACCAAGAATTGCATGAAGGTTTCCTGGTGAGAGCTAGAGACATACTTATCTATGGGTGTAAAAACAAGAACTCATGGTATATTTCACTACTGTGAACACTTAGCAGAATAATAACACTTGAGTCATCTGCTCAGTCCTATGACCTAGGCAGCTGGGGATATTCTTTGCCAAGTTAACATTAGAGTTTTTATTTTGCTGAGAGACATTTAAATCCAGTCAGAAAGCGACTGGTTAGTTCAATAGTATTATGTTACTATTGCACCAGTAGACAGATTTTACCAGTCCAGAGGTTATTATTGCAAGCAAGTTCACAACTACTTGTTGTAGTTACTGACTTTTCTTCCCTGCTAGTGTGCATAGAACATTCTGGCAATATGGATATTTTTCTGTATGAAAGAAACTACAAGCTTGATTTCTTCTGCTCTTATGTCTGAGTACTTGGGACACATATATTGGGTTCTAGATGGTAAACAAAAGCAACAGCAACAGCCTGTAATATTTTAGGGCACCTATAGGATGCCATTGATCAACAACCCATATCACTTTTTATCTTAAAGCCTATGATGTCTAGGAGAGGCATTGTTCCCCATTAAAATGTAGCTAAGTGATACTCCTTTAAATATGACTATGTATATATTTTAGGAAACCTGTAGTAGCAGTGAGTTTCACACACTTTCAAATGTCTTTTTCATCATCCCTTATATTCTCTATCTGGTCTTCATGCTTCATCCTATTTAACTCTTCTTGTTCCATTATTCTGTTTTCCCCATTCACACCATTTGTAGTCTATCTCAATTATCATGAATCCACCTACATGGCTCCATAATGGTTTCCTACATTCTACTGTACTCCAATTTAAGACACACATATCTGAAGACTCGAAGTCAGAGTCATATGAGGCACATGTGAGCCAGAACACGTGGCATTGGTACTTCTGAGTCTGGCCTCAGACCTGAAGCCAGTTGTTAGCAGTCTAGTATAGTTGCTCTGTCACATACTCTACTTAACAATGTTCCTTATCATAATAATGCGATTGATGAATAAAGTTTGGATATTTTTGCTTAAATTAGCATCATTTCCACATCTATAATTTTCTCTTATAATAATGTTAACTAATTTTGCTTTTAAAATCAATTTCACCAATTTTCTAACATCAATGTACAATAATCCTTAATGTTTGGAGACATATATAGAACTGTCACTTTCCCAACTATCTATCTATCTATCTATCTATCTATCTATCTATCTATCTATCTAT
>JADRCD010223666.1:0-10025 GCA_019843815.1 Montemys delectorum
AGTCTTACTTTTTGTTGTTCTCTTACAAACTCCCTCCCAATTTAATTATCTACACTTCTTTTGGGTATATAAATACTTTTAAAATATGTAAGCTGTTCTGAAAAACATAGTATAGTGTGAAAAACATGAAATAAACAATACTACTAATAGAGAGGCTGAGGTAGGAGAAGCAAGATCTCAAGACCCTTATGTTGTACACAGCAAGACACTGTCACAAACAAACAAGCTGAGAGTGTATATGGATTGTATAATATTGGACCTGTTTCTCCAATTACCAAATTAGAGAGACCATTGGATGACAGTCAATAAATTTCTAATTCCTCATATTTTTGGATTTCAATCGGTTAGGATATGTTGGTAATATTAATTTTCATATTGACATATTAAGAAAAAGTAATTGTCACTTCCTGTTGTTTTTGTTGTAAGAGGTGGAATTAGATTTGTGTGGATTTGTTGAAAGATTACTTTCTTGCTTCTTCTAGGGTGTAGTTTCGCTCCTTATGTTGATGTTTTCCATCTATTATCCTTTGTAGGGCTGGATTTGTGGAAAGATATTGTGTAAATTTGGTTTTGTCATGGAATATCTTGTTTTCTCCATTTATGGTAATTGAGAGTTTTGCAGGGTATAGTAGCCTGGGCTGGCATTTGTGTTCTCTGTATGACATCTGCTCAGGATCTTCTAGCTTTCATAGTGAGAAGTCTGGTGTAATTCTGATAGGCCTGCCTTTATATGTTACTTGACCTTTTTCCCTTACTGCTTTTAAAATTCAAATTCTTTGTTTAGTGTATTTGGTGTTTTGATTATTATGTGATGGAAGGAATTTCTTTTCTGGTCCAGTCTATTTGGAGTTCTGTAGACTTCTTGTATGTTCATGGGCACCTCTTTCTTTAGGTTAGGGAAGTTTTCTTCTATAATCTTGTTAAAGATATTTACTGGCCCATTACCTTGGGAGTCTTCACTCTCTTCTATACCTATTATCCTTAGGTTTGGTCTTCTCATTGTGTCTTGGATTTCCTGGATGTTTTGGGTTAGGAGCTTTTTGCTTTTTGCATTTTCTTTGACTGTTGTGTCAATGTTTTCCATGGTGTCTTCTGCTCCTGAGATTCTCTCTTTTATCTCTTGTATTCTGTTGGTGATGCTTACATCTACAACTCCTGATTTCTTTCCTAGGTTTTGTATTTCCAGGGTTGTCTCTCTTTCTGATTTCTTTATTGTTTCTATTTCCATTTTTAGATTCTGAATGGTTTTGCTCATTTCCTTCACCTGTTTGATTGTGTTTTCCTGTAGTTCTTTAAGGGATTTTTGTGTTTCTAGCTGTTTACCTGTGTTCTCCTGTATTTCTTTGAGGATGCTATTTATGTCTTTCTTAAAGTCCTGTATCATCACCATGAGAAGTGATTTTATATCTGAATCTTGCTTTTCTGGTGTAATGGTGTGTCCAGGACTTGCTATGGTGGGAGTATTGGGTTCTGATGATGCCAAGTAACCTTGGTTTGTGTTGCTTATATTCTTATGCTTGCCCTGCATCATCTGTTTATCTCTAGTGCTACCTGCCGTTGCTAAATCTGACTGGAGCCTGTCCTTCCTGTGATCCTGGATATGTCAGAACTCCTCAGAGTCAAACTGTCTCTGTGATCCTGTGATTCTGTGATCCTGTGACCCTGGGCTTGTTAGAGCGCCTGGGAGTGGAGCTTCCTCTGGGTGTTATAGGACTGGCTGTGGAGCTTGCACCCAAGGTCTGCTCAGGTCACCAGCCCAGATAGACCAGAAGAAGCCTGAGCCACTCTTCTGGCAGAGTTTCTGTGTGCCTGGTCCTGCTGGTCCCAGTTACTCCTGGTGTTGGGACAGATGTTATGTCCTCTTCATCTCTGACCCTGGGCTTGTTAGCGTGCCTGGGAGTGGAGCTTCCTCTGGGTGTTGTGGAACTGGCTGCAGAGCTTGCACCCTAGCTCTGCTCAGGGCACCAGCCCCAACAGACCAGAAGAAGCCTGAGCCACTGGGCTGGTGGAGTTCCTGTGTGCCTGGTCCCGCTGGTCCCAGTTACTCCAAGTATTGGGACAGATGTTGTGACCTCCTCACCTCTGATCCTGGGCTTGTTAGAGCACCTGGGAGCTTCCTCTGAGTGTTGTGAGACCGGCAGTCTTCCTTTTTTGAAATGAAGAGCTGAAAGCCAGACTTCCACCAACATAGACTCCAATTCTGCAGTCCCAGGCTGAGGCCGGGGAAGTTATAATTCTAATAAAGGTCTCAATTGATGCTTAAGACTTGGAACAGAGAGAAACACCATCTTTACAGTACCCTTGGGGTGTGATATTTTAATATGGATATTCAAGTACACCCATGCCACTCCCATGGTTCACTCTGGGAAACCTTGAAGAAGACTTAAAAGCTAGATTGTTCAATCAAGGAAACGAGCAATGGGTCAGATGCATTTCACAGTCTCGGATGCTCTCAGGTGCTTGCTTTGAATGAGGGACAGTGACATAAAGTGGGGCAGCTTCCCTTAGTGACAAACAGAACAGTAGGAGAATCAAGGGTGAAGCAATTGTACCATGTCTACTATGTTGTGACAAGTGTGGAGAACAAGAAGAGTGGACGAGGTGAGATGCCACTCTGCAGGTTGTATGAGCACAGCACTAATTGAGCAGATGTGCTACAGAGGGGTGAGAGTGTGGGCAATCCTCTGCTCCCCAGTCTTACCATCAGTGCTGTAAAGGAGCAGGGTGGGGTGGGGTGGGCTGAGAACATGCAGACACCAGGTTTCTATCCTCCTTAGTTGGTACTCACCACTCTGGGATTCTACACACTTCTATCTGGCTTCTGCCACAGGGCCCTTGCTCTTTTGCCCATCTCTTCTCTCACATAGTACTATACTCAAAGCAAAAAACACTTGCTCCTGATCATCAGCCCACTCATTTCTCATGTGGTAGAAATGAGGGGGGCTCTCTTAGGCTCTACAAAACTCTCTGTGATGCCCCTCTTTCCTCTTGTTCTGTGGTCTGGATCCCTAGAATTCTTAAGAGTTCTTGATAGACAGTTCAAGCTGTGGGTTCTAGTCTACTTATTGCCTCTAGCCTTAGAACTATGTCCTTTCTTTCTACGCTTCTAATTCTGTGTTACCTCGTCTGCTAGTTTGCTTCTCAGTTCTCTCATCGTTTTTTTGGATGAATTTCCTGAGTCAAATCCCCTTTGTATATGTGTCTGTGTGCGTTTCTGCTTTCTGGCCTTGACTGCAAATCTCCCAACTGTCCAGGCTCTCAGCCTTCATTGCTGTTCTCAACTCAAAGCCCCATCCGCAACAGTAGCATAGAAGAAGGGCCTGCTCAAATGCTGTCTGCAGACACTCCTATTAAATGTATAGTTTCTGTTTCCTCCCTCTGTGGGCTAAGATTGTGATAGTTCTGGGCATTGATTTCCAGTGCTCAGATCCCAAGTATCATCAACAGCTTTCTCCTCTCTCTATCCCTCCTACTCAAAGTCCGACAATGACAGTTCCCTTGATCGTTCCACATGTTCCCAGGTGTCCTCCCAACTCTGCCTCAGTCTGTCATCCACCCTCTGCTGCAGAGATATCTGGTCCCTGGCTTTTTTTGGGGGGGGTCGTCTTCCCATCTCTAATCCATTCACATGCTCTTAGACACAGCTTGCTACTGGCAAAAGATGCCCAGCTGCCATGGATCTCCAGAGATGAATTGAAAAATTAAGGGTTCTTTGGGGAACCAGTTGGGTGGTGCTTTGCTGGGTCAAACACGTGAGGGAATGTTTCGTTAAAGTGGACACAGGTGAAAGGCTAAGGTGGACTTGTGAAGGAACGTTTCACTGAACCAGTCACAGGAGAGAGGATGTTCTGCTAAAGCAAGCACATGAAAGGACACGTGATGAAGGATTCTTTACTAACGGCACTCGTGTATTGGTCTGCCTTATCTTGCATAGTTGAGCCTTGGACTTAGGCCGATTGGCAGAGTGATGTCAGCTGACAGATGGCACATGCTGAGGCAAGCCCCCTGGAGGACATGTGATGTCTGGAGGGCTATAAATAGGACTCAGGGTTGACAACGGTGGGTGCTGGGCTTGGCTTGCTTATAGAGCTAGCTCTGCAATGCTTGTTGGTCCCCTGTCTTTGCTGATCTTCGCTTTGCTAGAGAGGCACATCCGAGAACTTTTCCTGGCATTCCTTCTGGTCCCTCCTGCTGACTAGTGCCAAGGCCTGGCTGCCTCTGCTAGGTTGCATCACCCCTACCGATTCCTATTTGCTATCCCAACTCTACAAAACTGGACCTCTGGTGTATCCATGAGGTGTTTGTGAGTGGATCGAGCTCCTGCTGCCTGCTGACCTGAACCGCAGACTTCCAGACAGCACAGATAGGAGTTGCTCCAAAGAACCTTCCTAAACAGGTCCACTCCCCCTTCCCATCCTGTATCCTTTCTTTCCCACTACTTCTGGTGGGTGGTGGGCAAAAAGGGAGGTTAAAGCGTTTAAGAAACTTCATTAAAAATAAAGTTTGAGCCGGGCGGTGGTGGCGCACGCCTTTAATCTTAGCACTTGGGAGGCAGAGGCAGGCGGATTTCTGAGTTCGAGGCCAGCCTGGTCTACAGAGTGAGCTCTAGGACAGCCAGGGCTACACAGAGAAACCCTGTCTCAAAAAAATAAAATAAAATAAAATAAAGTTTGATGCAGGGCGGCGGTGGTGCACGCCTTTAGTCTCATCACTTGGGAGGCAGAGGAGGTGGATCTCTGAGTTTGAAGCCAGCCTGGTCTACAGAGTGAGTTCCAGGACGGCCAGGGCTACACAGAGAAACCCTGTCTCAAAAAACAAACAAACAAACAAACAAAAACAAAAACAAACAAAAAAATAAGGTTTGAAAACGTTAAAGTTATACAGAGACTCATCTGTGCACCTAGCTCCTAGCACCTGGGAAGGCAGGACTACACACTCTCCCCCATTCAGGCATACCTTGCATTCTCTACACTCACGATGTCCGTCCCTCCCTCCGCTATTGAGGTTCATTCTGCTTTCTACCTAGCTTCCAGTCTTGGTTTGGTGCCAGCTCACACCTCAAACCTCTCTAAATCCTCCTATGTGGAACTAATCTCTCCTTCCCTGGTGTGTCTCGCATCTCTTTGTTCAGCTCTTTTGCTTTTTTACCACATTCTGCCTCCTAGGGCAGCTATGTTGCTTGTCATCCACTAACAGTGAGTTCTTTGGACATGATGCTAGTTCATAGTTACAGCTTCTACAGAAAGCAGCTATGCAGCGGGAACTGGAGGGATGCCCTGTTCTGATCTGCAGTAAGGAAAGCTGGTGCGCAGCGGGGACTGGATGGGCTGCCTGTCTGCAGTTGATGTATCCCACTTTTGTGATGGGATGGAATGCTTTCATTTGTACCTCTACATATTTAAATGGACCCAGCTGTTTGTCTTGTCAGTCAAGTACACTGCTATTTCTTTTGGAGACTGTGTTTTCCCCTTTCAGTCTCTCAGGTATCAGTGGATACAGTCTCAGAGGCTGATTTTCCCGTAAGGGTCATTTGGGTATGACAAGCCTATTTTATTTAATAGCAAGGAGTTCAACAGCACAGATATCAGGAATTTCAACAGCTGGTAAGGAGCCAGGCCAAGCTCTGAACTTAGGTCTGCATGACTCCAGACCTAACAGCACAAGAAGCTGTGCTGCTGAAAGAAGACTCGCCGTGAGTCCAAGGAGTAAGAATTATGTTTTCTGTTTCTAAAAGTCCCGAGGTTTCCTTCCTGCTCCTTGGAAACCCTAGACTCCAGGGAGGTAGCTCTCCTTGCTCAGTTACCTGGGTGCTTCCTATGGGGGCACAGATTTTCTGACTGTAATCCAGCACCACAGACTTTCAACCTTGCCAAATCTCTAGAGTGAGCCCCACTCTCCTCCAAGCACACAGAGCATCTCAATTCTGAGTCACTCAACAACTGAAAAATCTTTTGTCCCAAAAAGGGATGATGCACAGGATGTCCACCTGGACTTGCCAGGAGATAGAGCGGACTGTCTATGTCACTGACTGCAGTAAGTAGCAGCTTGCCTGGTGGTATCTTCTCTACAGGCCCATAAGCCTGGAGCTGTTAGCATGTTCTTTCCTAGGTCCCTTTGGGGCATGACGGGAAATGCAGCTCTCTGGTTAGCTGTTTTCCAGGGCTTTTCGAGTTTCTTGCTTCCTTTTTCTTGAGTTTGGTCTTTTTAGAGAAACCCCTCACTCTCTGCAGGAGCCAAAGCCACTGAGGCACAGGCCGGTAGAGGTACTGAGCTCTTTAACCTGGATCTAGTGGCTGAACATGCAAACGAACAGTTTCAGCACTAGCAGGTTGGTTTTCCTCTTCAGCATTGCTGTTGTTTTCTAAGGCTCAAGTTTCTGATGCTGCCCTGTGTCCCTCTACTCCCCCGAACTCCCACTCCAGTTCCCCCCACCCTCCCCCCCCCCCCCCCCGCACCCCCCACCCCGCGGCGAGCGTTCTCCTGCGCCCCATCCCCAGCTCAGTTCCTTCCCACCCTGTCGCCCTCACCTTTGTTTTCCTTCCCCCCTCTCCCCACCTTCTCTCTTTAAGGGCAAAAACAACTTCTCAGTGCGTGCCTGTCAAACTTTTTGGCCCTTAGGCTGAAAATCTTTTGGGTTCTTAGAAGTCCTGCCCTTCCCCATTGCTCACGCCCTCCCCCCCCCGCCCCCTTCCAGGCTGGCTGGTTCCAGGACACCCCCTAGCCTCACCCCTACGCCAGGACACAGTCCGAAGTGGGCCAGGTTGAACTGGATCTGGGAGCCTAATTACCACTCGAAAATTAAAGAGGGGCAGCGATTGCTTTTAAACACATAACAAAAGCGGTTCTCACCTGGCGAGTCCCGGAGTTTTTGCTGAGGCCAGAGCGTAAGGCCCTCTGGCACTACCCTCTTTGTGTTTGATTTGCAAACCAGAAAGCACACGCCTCCATATGCATAATTGGATCCTCACGGTCTCCGCCTCAATGTGGCCAGGCAGTAGAAGTTTATTTATCCAGTGCCCATTCAAAGAAAAGCTGACGGAACATGAAAACTCCCACTTTGCCGTAGGATTAGATACTATGAAGTATTCCTCCCCCGGACTCTTTCAAAGATTTTTTTTTTTTTTTTTTTTTAAGTTTCTAAATCTGCTTGGGAAGAAAAAGTAAATTGCCAGAAGTGAGATTAGTGGGGTATATTGTTCTTAGAGACAATGGCGTCTTTATGGCTTGGCTGGTATGAGCTCCCTGCTTCAAAAAAATACCAGGGCTGGAGGTGTGGGGGTTCTTAATTGCCTACATCTGATCAACTGTCGGGCAAGAAAAAGAGAAGAAAGAAATCTCTCTCATTCAGCTCTGCGCTGGCCTGGACCGAATCCACTTGCTAATCAGTGTTTAATGAGGATGCTACTGGCCCTGTTGTACTTGCTTGCTGCGGCCACTAAGGTCCCTGGCCTCCTGTTTGTGCAGGGAGCCCTTGAGTCCTGCCACCCCACGAAGCAGGATGCAGGCTGCGATGGAAAAGTCCTGGCTTGGAGAAGTTAATTAAGTTTAGGCCCTGGGCATTCCAAGTCACCGGAACCAAGGGTGGGAAGCCTCACCCACTGGCACAAAGGAGAGCCACATGGAGCTCTGAATGGCCATACCCGGTGGTGGTAGCTGGGCTTCTGTGTGTCTCGCTGCCAGCTCTTAACCCTGGGAATTATGTCCCCCTCCCCTCCACTGCACAGAATGAAAAGGCCAGCAGGACCTGGAGCTGGGCACAGGCACAGGCACTGGGTAGAGGGGTAAGAAGTTTCTGGAAACTTCGACATCTGATTTGACATCTGATGTATCAGACTCCCAGAGTTCCAGATGCCATGCCACACACTGGCAGGGAATTGGGAGGTGCTGACGAAAGACCAATTTGCTCTCTGAGTTACATTCTCATTGGTTTAAAAAAGATATAGCGCATAAGCAAACAGTGGCCGGTTAGCTAAGCTAGCTACTCTTTTAGAAAAAAGTACCCCATAATCTCTACAGAAGGGACTGACACGTCGGTGGTCTCGATGGCCTGCTTTGGGGTTCAGAGAGGCCAGGAATAAGCAGAACACCCCCTCTTAGCTGTTTATGTATTCATGATCAGCAAAGGCGTGAGATAGGAAGGCCATGGGCAAAGCATGAGGGTTAGCAGGCTAGGGGGGAGTTCTGAAGCCCCATGTCCTTTCTGAAAGGGGGGTGAGGCCACAGACGGCCAATTACTATTGGATATACACGTATGTCATTGCTGATTATATTTGCCATCTGAACAGCCCAGAAATTATATACATTTTTAAAAGTCAGGGTCCTCGGAGTGTTGTTTGCCTCTCCAGTTGTGTGGTATGTCCTACATATTCTAGTTGCTCAACTAACATGTTGTCTAAGATGTAATTTAAAATAAAATAATAAAAAAAATTAAACCGTGCCTTGAGACGCCTAGGGATTCCAGGCAGTTGTTCCAAATACCTGTGTGCTTGGCTCTTTCTCCCGGTGATCAAGTCTTACAAAACTGTGAAACAGTGTTGCACCAACACCAAGGCTTCTGACATGGACAGACACAATGCATAGAGCTCTCTGCTCTGCTCTCTATTAGAAGCACCTGGTATCCCCCTGTTCTCCGTCCCCTCAGTAATCTCCTGGCACGCACTTAGCCTCTGTTTTTTATAATTTTATCATTGAAATATAATGTCAAGTAAGTGGCGTCCTATGGGATGTAACCTATTTGGATTAAGGAACCATGGCTGGTTAGAATCTTTGTACCTTCTGTATGCTAACCATGGACCATACTTATTATTATTTTTTTTTTGTAAATATATCCTCCACCCCCATAGCTTGCCTTCTCATGACCATATCAGGTTTTTTTACTATGAAAGTTTTACATTTTTTCAGTGAAGTTCAATTATCAATTTTTCCTTTCATGCATTAGACTTCTGGTTTTCGAGATTCCCCCCCCCCAAAGCTTTTAATGCTACAGTTTTATATTTGATTCCATTGCAGACTTTGAAGTGAGCTTTATATTAGATTGGCACTTACACGAAGGTGAATTTTGTTTCTTCTGTGTGCGGCGGGTTACAGCAGCACGGTGAGTTCATAGGACTCTCCTTCTGGCGCGTAGTTTTGCAGTGCTTTCTAAAGTCACATCAGTTCCACGTGTCTGTCCCGTGTGTTCTGTTCCACTGATTTGCGTCTGTCTCTCCACCAAGACCACAAGAGTCTTGGTGGAGCTCTGGACTCCGCGGGCTGGTTCTTCCCACCTCAGTGCTCGTTTTAGCCATTTCAGTTCCCTTTGCATTTCTACGTGAATGCTAGAAACAATCTCACTGGGAGGAGAATCAGCACCTTAACTGTGTGGTCCAGTCCACGGCCATACGAGGCATCTGTGCCTTGGATTTCTTTATAAGTTTCATGTTTCTGGCATCAGTTCTACACACGGTTCATCTGATCTGTTTTTATTTTGTTGTGTGTGTGTGTGTGTGTGTGTGTGTGTGTGTATACAAACAAACCAAAACCGTTTTACATTTTCTTGCTCTTTTAATTTCAACAACATAATGTTATTAAATATACACACAATTGATCTTATATGCTCTGGCCTTGCTGACCCTGATTAGCTCTGGTGTGTGTGTGTGTGTGTGTGTGTGTGTGTGTGTGTGTGTGCGCGCGCGCGCGCGCGCGCATGCTTTTGCATGTAAGTGTTTGAGTCCGTGCACACACTCCTGGGAGCGAGAGCAGTATGTCAAGTGTCTTCCTGTATCATCATCTTATTCTCTGATACACAGTCTCTCACTGAGCTGGCAGCTTCCCATTTCTTCTAGGCTGGCGCCTGGTTTCCGCTCTCCAATGCTAGGACTACGAGCATGTTTCAAAGCGTGAGGACTTGAGTCCAAATCCCCAGCACCCACATAAAAACACAGACTGGACACACGATTATGTATCCATTAGATTTCCATTCTTACGTTATAGGGCTGGTGTGCTACCTAACCATGCGTGCTTCTTGCTTAGCCTTTCCTTTTTGC
>JADRCD010223668.1:0-10421 GCA_019843815.1 Montemys delectorum
TTGTGAAGAGTTGTGAAATAACCCTGGAGGGACTCAGTAGCTTCCTAACTTAGTAGCTACCTAAAAGCAGCAGGATAATGTTGGTAAGACATAAGATATCCATTAAAGTGTGGCAGCAAGAGCTGTAGGTTCTAAAGCTGCTGCTTAGACTGCACTTTCTGTCTGCTACCATGCCCTATGCCTTTCTGGGGTCTTGTGGGATTAAATACTTTACTTTCACTGTCTTGCATAAAAGTGTGCAATAAATAGACTATTTTGTAAAATTAAAACGAAAAAAAACTTTTATCTTGTTACCACATCAGAAACCCAAGTTTAAACAGGCCAAATGGGTTTTCCTTATGGCTGTCTTTATAGGATTCTAATAATTGGCTCAGACTGATTCAGCCACCATGAGTGTGCTTCAGATTTTTCTTTAAAAAAATTAATATTTCATTTTTCCTGTACGTTGAGTGTGAGTATGTTTTGTGTGTATGAGTGAAGTGACTTTGGAGCCCAGAAGAGGGTGTCAGATTCCCTGGAGCTGAAAATACAGGTGGTTGTGGGCAGTTGGATGTGGGTGCTAGGAACTTATTTTGGGTCCTCTGGCAGAGCATCAAAGACTCTTAACCTCTGAGCCATCTCTCCAAGCCTCTGTTTTCTCTTCTAGCTGTCTAGTTGGAGAAAGACAGCAGCTGTTATTTATATGATTCACTTAAAACTTTATTTTCTGATAATTCAAACAGTCAAGGCAACAGATGTGGCATTTGTCTATAGTGACAGTGTCTCAGAAAGTACATAGGTACAGGCCCTGTCTCCATAGAAATCCTCTAAACAATGAGGAATGGTTAACAGAAGAAAAGGAAAAAATAGCAAGCACTTCAAACAGTAAATACTCTCCTGCCATGTACCAGTTGGTACTCTAGAGCCCAGTGTCTCTGAACCTTAGAACTACTGATCTACTTAATATTTCTCTCCAGGTTTTAATTAAACAACTGACATTGACATAACATTTAACAGTATGTGTTTTAACATGTGTTTCAGTCGTCACAATTGCTTATGATAGACACATTTATCACTACTATTATTCTCACTGCTAGCTGTTTTCCTGGTACTAGTATTAACATTAGTTCTATAAATGATAGAAAAATCACCATTAACTAGAGTGAGCTGGTTGTCCTAGAACAGAGCTATATAGGCTTGAATCTTGATATGCCTCAAGTTCAAACTCACTTATATCTGGATGAAACATTTTATGGTCACTCTATTAATTTTTAATGTCATTCTGTTATTAGACATGATTCAAATGATACTTAAGGAGACTATGAAGACTATCCAAGATCACATACCTGATAAATACACAAGCTTGGATATGGATTCAAGGCTGTATAATTCTAAATGTCATTGACATTCAACCATCACAGCAAGAACAATTCCTTTGGGAGCATGGATAAGTCAACAAATAGCAGGGTATTTTATAATGTGTAACACAGCATGCACAATTTGGGCAATGTACTGTTATTAATAGTTCACCTTGCCCTTTATGAGGTCCCAATCAACGAGTCAGTCACATAGCCTGAAAAGCTACAGTGAATCTAACTAGAAGGGCAGACATTTTTCTTACTAATATACAAAAAGAAAAAGGAAATATTTCAATCCGTGAAACTCAAGGGCCTGAATGACGTGGTTTCTGTACCTAAAAGAGCACACAAAAGAAAGGATCTGTGTTTTCTAGTGAGGAGTACAGTGCTTCTATTCATAAGCAATGATGGAACATGGCATGAGGCAGTAAGAGGAAAAGAGATGTAGCCTTGGTCCTAATGAGTTGTAATCCCCTGCCAAGGTCAACGATTCTTCCTAGAAGAGAATTTCATTGTATTAATAATCTCCCAGACTGCATGATGCTTGTTAGAGCAAGGGTCAGAGAGCAGCACAGCTGATTGCCATCTCCTCTCTTACATTGAGTAGAGATTTTAATTGAAGATGAGATAGGAAAGAGGAAATGATGATGACTGAGCCCTGACTATTGGCCAGGTGCTCTCACCTGACAAGTATTTGTGAAGCTCCTTTGTTTCTAGATAGAGACTTGGGCAAAAGATATGCAAGATATCTGCCTTCAGAGCGTGTGTGTGTGTGTGTGTGTGTGTGTGTGTGTGTGTGTCTTTGCACACGTATGTGCACATGAACAGTCACATAGGGAAGGGAGTCAGTTATGGTAGGTAGAAATATACAACTAAAATTAGACTAAATCATTTATCCTGTTAGTAAAAGATTAAGTATTGTCAAATGGAGGAAAAAAAAACAGATGAGGAGAATACAAATTCCTAAGAAGAGAATGAAGTATAAAATTCAGTGTCACACTAGATTATTAAGATGAGCAGAGACTAGGAAAAGATGGGAAGATGGGCTGTATATGGATAAGAGGATGACAGGTAGTGGGACTACCCAGCGGAAAGAACCTACAGAAGCTGTGCAGAGGCAGCGCATCTGGGTTATGTGAGAGACAATAAAGATGCCAGAAAGATAAATATAAAGAACAAGGGCACGGGCAAGAGCAGATGGATGGAGACAGAAAGGAAATGGGGTCATTCCACATGGTAAACTTTAGCTTTTATCCTGCATAAGGAGTGTGACTTAGGACTGAGCAATAGGGTATCTAACCTAATGCTTTGAAGGATCATATGTGGATGCACAGTATCGTAAGACTGCTGCAACCACTAAGGGGGATACAAGATGCATCCATGAGATAGTTTTCAATCATTTCTGTATTTTTATTTCAAATGAATTTCATCTATTTTGTTACCCAAAGTGTCTGCATTAAGCAAACTTTCCCAGGCACAAAGGATCCCAATGATGCCTCAGGAAAAAAAAATAGCACTCAAATCTTTCACAAGCTGTTGCAGTTTGAGTTCTTAAGGACTATATTATTTTAATGGCATTTTTATTGGTGTGTATATGTGTAATAAATGTTATGAATTTCCATTAATCAAGGTAACCATGCCATTACATTTTAGTATAAGAACATTTCACATGGTATCCAACTTTTTAAGCACAATATTTCATATCTAATCAAGAACTCTGATCCAACTATGAATCAACTAAATAATGTGTCCCAAGGCACTGTGCCTTCATAAATCCTTCTTTATCCTTTAATAAAATGATAAGTTTTGCATTCCAATATTATGCTCAAAGATTGAGAGACAGACACTCATTGCACATCTATCACCTCAAGCAAAACACTGGGAGACACAAGATGATAAAAGACACAGTGTCACTCCAAAAGTGTTAACTGGGCTTCCTGCAGAGGATGGGTAAAGATGTTGAAACTGAAATAAATTCCAGAACAGAATGGAAGAAGCAACTGGGAAAGTGCACAGGAAAACCTCTAACTGCTCAAATCAATGTCCTAGGAACTGCTTCCAAAGAACAATAAGGGATGGTAGGTCATTTGCTGCATTCCTCTCCTGAGCTCATTTTAGTATCAAACTGCATTCTCTTTCTAGAGGATTTACCATAGTCAAATAAGAACCCCTACCATCTCCCAAGCAAATGACACCTGCAAGAAGAATTCTTTCATGAGGAATTTACCTTATCATATGGGAACAGAAATTATGCATTGTCCCCTACAGGAAGTCAATGGTGTAAAATATCCACTTAAAGTGATGCTATTCAAACACACACACACACACACACACACACACACACATGCACACGCACGCACACACATACACACAGACACACAAGACGTGCCCAATATACAACTTATACTAATGTAGGAGATAGATCTATCTTTTCACTCCAGAAGTTTCCTAAAACTTAAGATTGTATACCATAGGCCAACCATAATTGTGAAAGCATCAAGGATTCTAGAAATTATCTAAAGAATTAGCTTAGCAATACTATGTTCCAGGATCTGTGCTAGGTGTTTGGGAAGACAGCCAATTTTAATATAATATTCACTTTGCCTATTTGGAGCATGAGATATCACAGAAATAATAGCCAGATAAAGAGGCACTGATGATACAAAATTACTGCTTCAGTTTACCAGTGACAGGGTCCTGAAAGAAGCATTTCTATAGGCATTTTACAGATCAAGAAACCAAGGCTTGAAGAAACTGTGAATTCCTCAAGGGCTTACACAGCCAGTGCAATGGTTTGAATGGGAAATGTCCCCCACAGGCTCGTATGCTTGATTAATGGTCACCACCTGATGCTGCTATTTGGGGAGGTATTGAAACCTCTTGGAAATTCACTCCAGCTGGCAGATATAAGCCATAAGGTTATAGGTGACTATATGCCTAGTTTTCTGTTTCCATCAGTAAAATGAACCAGAAACCTCATGTTCTAGCTGTCATAGCCACAGGCCATTTGTTCCTAATGCTGTAGTTCCCCTGCCATGTTACACCTCTGGACTGTGATCTAAAATAAATTCTTCCTCCTGTGAGTTGTCTCAGCAAGTATTCTGTCATGGGGATGAGAAAATGTACCCAATATGACCAGGAGAAGAGATGTTCTGAGTCTAGGCAAGTCCAGTCTCAAAGATATGCATTCTCAACAATCACTAGCAGTACAGACTATAAGTCTTTAGCCATGTACCCTGTTGGCTGGATTAACATGAAGAATGAGGGGGGCTAGAGAGATGGCTCAGAGGTTAAGAGCACTGACTACCCCTCCAGAGGTCCTGAGTTCAATTCCCAGCAACCACATGGTGGCTCACAACCATCTGTAATGAGATGAGATGCCTCTTCTGGGGTGTCTGAAGACAGCTATAGTGTACTCATATACATAAAATAAATAAATCTTTAAAAACTGCTTCACTAGAAGAAGAGGAGGAGGAGAAGTAGAAGAAGAAGAAGGAGACAGAGCCTACCTAGGAAGTCCCTGCCTGAACAAGGCTAGCAGTAGTGGTGAGGTTCTCTCACTGCAAAATCCCAGGGGGAGCCATTTACCTAACAGTGCAGAAGTTAATTTTTACTGTTTCTTTTCTTTTTTTAATCTTTTCCCTTCAGTATCAATTAAAGAGACAGAAATTTTGAAAGGAGATAGTCAGGCAGACAGACAGACAGACAGACAGGGTGATAGATGAATATATGAAGCTATGGGAGTACACACAAATAATTCTAAGATTTGGAAGAATAAAGCACAGTTGCCATGCATTCATTAACAGATTTGTTTATAGAGACTCTGTCTTAACAACAACCATAAAAGTGTGTGTGTGTGTGTGTGTGTGTGTGTGTGTGTGTGTGTGTGTGTTTAAAGATCCAAATATTGAAAGTAACTTATATAACAAAACCAGGACTTTAACAAAGGAATCCATGTCTTAAAGCTCAGTGCTACTTTATTTTAGTGTTCACACACTAGGAATATTTTGGACAATATCATGCATGGCTATTACATTAGTTGTACCGTTGATATAACAAATGTTTGCAAATGTCTAAACTCAGAAAATGTACTCATTAAATATATGATTCTCTGCATATCTATTCTATATTAATAAGCCTGTACACACACACACACACACACACACACACACACACACACACACGGCTCACAAATGGCTCTTCCCTCTAGTAAAATCTGTAATATGAACTTAAGTACATTTTATTACAATTTTGAGAAAATATTAACAACCACATTTTTATTTAAGCAAAATTAGGCCCAGAGAAATAGTCAGCTCCCTTTCTACTAACACAATGAGTAAACAAGACAGTAGGGGAATAGTTCTGCATTTTGCAGTCAGCTGGCCAACAGTTTATCTGACCATTATGGCTCCTCTGGAACTCTGAAACACAATAAGCACATCTACCAGGAGAATAGGCACACATGCAGAGTGTGACTTTGAGTACCAAGGGATGGGAATTATCATCAGTATTTTTACTCAAATTAGGCTAAATTTTACATTAGCTTTCACATATGGGATATCTAAGGCCCATTCTGAAGTGAATGCTGCTAGTCTTAGTTATCAATCTAACTGCTCTAGTAGTTACTCTACTAGTTACTACTCTTGGTATCCATTCGTACTGGACATGAGAAGCAACAGGGAAAGATGAGTTTAAAACCAACAAAATCTACACCACACTGAATGGCCAGACCTTTTACAGGTCAGTTTCTTGGGAAGTTACTTCATCTCCAAAATGAGTAAGTTTGCTGAATGAGGTTGGGGAATTCACCTAAATTTTTTGAGAATTACTCTCCTCACATGTCAATTTGAGATAATGATCCATATTTGAGTGTTGGTTGCTCTAAGATTGAATTACATGAAGTACCTGAGATGTTAGCACACAGAAGTCATTCTTTTTGTTTTATGTTTTCCTATTTGCAAGTCCTTGGCTGGAAGGACATGATGAAGGAGAAAACAATGTTACAGAAAAAAGAAAGTTAATGAAAACTTACAGCCAATGCCTGAGCATTTCTAAATGGTATCTGAATAATACAATAAACCCAGGAGGCCCAGAAGTTGATCTGTGGGGTTTCCTGGATGCCTGAGAACATGGGATCTGTCTATAAGTGCAACTGAGCCAAAGATACTCCGCCTCAGATGCTTAACTATTTTGCCAACTCCTGATTTATTGAACAACTTTGTCTGCCTCTTCTACACCCAAGTCCCTAGGCACTTGTCCTTTTCCCACCTCTGTCCCAGCTTTTCTAACTAATGGTCTCGCCTGCTTCTCAACCATCCTCTAAATTTGAAGTGACCTTTCAAAAGAAACTCTTACCAGGAATAGTGTATATCCTCAGCATTATTAGTAATACCAGTATTACAGTAGTAGTAGTAATAGTAGTAGTAGTAGTAGTAGTAGTAGTAGTAGTAGTAGTAGTAATAGCAGCAGCAGCAGCAGCAGCAGTAGTAATAGTAGTAACTACTGCAATTGTTGTTGCTTGAGAACATAAGAAGTCATGAAGTATAAGCTCTGGGGCCAAACCTGGCTTCAAATCTGGCTCTTCTACATGGTGACTTGAGACACCAATTTACCCATTCATTATGCCCTTGCTTTAAAATAGTTAAAAACAAAACCTATGTCTCAGGGTCTCTGTGAGATTTAAGCAAACCAATCTATGTTAAATCCTGCAAAATACTTTCTGGGATATTCTAATAATTAAGTTTCCTAAATCATGTAGATTAGAAACATTTTAAGGAGTCAGAAAATAAGAGGCTTTTTTTTCATAAGATATCTCTAAGCTTCCCAAGGGAAACTAACAAAGGGATGTTAATAATGATTAATTCTAAAGTGGGGATTTTTAATGACTAACTTAGAAGTACTATTATAGCTATATTACCAACTCATATGAAATATACATAATGTGGGGCCTGATACGTAAAGACCTTAGACTAAATTGTCATTTTTATATATAATTTGAAGGGTTTTATTTTTTAAATTTCTGTCTATAAAACATATGGTCATGTTGAGAGTCAGGAGCCACATTTTATATAATTTATTGCCTTGAGAGAATAAACAATAGTGCCAATCTCTCATTTGAAACTAATTCCATATTCTTGTTTCCTCTTTTTTCTCTCTTCTTTTTAACTCCTCAAACTGAAATCAGTCATTTCATTTTATTGATTGCCCCTCATTTGAACTGTTCTGGACTCAAGGTAGCCAGAGTGATTTTTTAATCTTCATCTGTTATAACAGAGAAAGCATATTATTGTGTCTGTATGAGAATTATACATAAAATAATGAATTTGAGTTTCAGTTGATTTTACTTCTTTTAGAGCAGTGGTTTGCAACCTTCTTAATGCTGCGATCCTTTAATACAGTTCCTCGGGTTGTGGTGACTCCCAACCATAAAATTTTTTCATCACTTCATTGTAACTATGATTTTGCTACTGTTATAAATGTTAATGTAAATATCTGATATGCAGGATATTTTATATGAGTCCCCCACTGGGACTATGACTCACAGGTTGAGAACCACTGTTAGAAATAGTGGATACATTGGAGCATATTAAAGATCTGGGACAAGCTTAGTGGCCAACTACATGTACTCTGTTCTACTGTGACACACTATTTATGCTCTGGGGAATTTTCACACCTACACAATTAGTACTAGTGTTGCTCAATATAGTTTAGTAAGAATTAAAAGAGGTAATTTACTTAATATAATTTTCATAGTACTTGTCACAATAATCTTGTGATTTATTTTAATAACAATAAAGGTGATAATGCAGTGATGGTGGTGGTGGTGGCGGTGGCACCAGTGATGGTGACGATAATGGATTTTGCCTGGAGAGTACAACAGTCAAAAAGTGAAGGCTGAAGGCTGAAGAGATGGTTCTCAGATATTCAGATCACATACTGCTTTTACAGAAGGTCTGAGTTCAATTGCCTCTGCATGATGCCTCCAAACCATCTATAACTTCAGCTTCAGGGGATTCAGTACCTTTTGTTGTCCTCTATAGACAGTAGACACAGATGTAATTCATACCTGCATGCAATCCAAGCAAACACAGACATGAAAATAGAATAATTTTAAGTGAAGTCTGTTCTTACCCTTTGGACTCCTGAGGAGACCTTGTGGAAATCTTCCATTTTTAAAAATGCATATTTATGTGTAAAGTCTGACTCCTCCTGAAAAGTGAGAGAATTCCTCAATACAACTTTCACAAGCTAAAGTTTAAAATAATCTTGCCAGTCAGACACAGGAAAAGCTGCCTGGAGATCCCAGACCTTCCACTTCCTAAACAGAGGCTTCATCTGAGGTCAGGACTGGTGCTATAGGGAGGACAAAGAACACTCAGGAAGTTCTTGTTTGATAGGGCCACTAAAGGAAAAATAATCACTAAGTGATTATTTATTTATATACTAATTTATTTATGTACTACATATTTATTTATATGGTAGTTTATTAACACAGAAAATATTCTTACATCTAGAGACCAGAAAACATGACCTCAAACTGTGAGCAGAGCTATATATTCTCCAGTCTTGCAGGTTTAGGGCCCCATCTATTCTGGGTCATCTAAACTGATATCTGCAAAAACTTTACTTCTAAACAAGGCCAAAGCCTGAGAGTCTGTGAATAAGAGGAATACAACTGAACTCTGTCCAGAAGCTCAAAGTCCAGGAAGTCACAGAGTCACATGGGCAAAGGTTTAAATCTTAGCTGGATATCACTTCCAATCTCCCAGACTTGTCTTTAGCTTTTGTATGAAAAAGATGATTAGAACAAGGGCCTTGTCAGACTCTAGGACAAGCACAAAAGTTCATTACCAGGTACCCTATATGTCAGGTTTTCCAAGATGTTTGCTTATACCAATATTTATATGCACAGTTGCTCTGTGAGGTGACATGATTGTCCCCATTTCTGAAATAAGCTGAGGCTGGAGAAGCTTAAATCAGTCTCCGTAGTAGACCACCCAAAAATCTGGGAATTATCAATGATGTGATCCACTTTTGTTATCATAGCTAAAGGATGTTTCTCTATCTGATATCCCTCATAGCTCAAAGTCAGCCAAAGGGCTCCTGTCCATCCTTAGTTCACTCTCACTGCCCTAATCCTTCTGCAGCCATTCATGGATAAAAATAAATGTCAAAACAATTTAAGTATTGGAAAGAGCCATTTTCAGTAGCAATGTCAGAACAGATGCATAGACACCAGATATCCTGATATGACTTGTGAAGCCCAAGGAATGATCATGGTGGCTAATTCAGATCCTAAAGTAGCTAGATTGCTGTCCTAGATGATGGTCTTGTGCAGACACCCAGAGTTGTTGAGCATTTATGGGTATAATAGCCATACCATGCACACATTATTTCACAGCAGCCTTCTATGCCCACTAGCCTTTATCACTCTTCTGTCTTTTCTTCCGCAATGCCTCATGATCCTGGAGTACAGGCATGTTACAGAGGTCCTATTCAAGGATGGCCATTCTATAGTTGCTTATTCTTTTTATGTTGGGCAGTTGTAATTATTTGGAATAACCTTCCTCTGCTGCAACAAGAAACTTCTTTGATGTGACATGAAAGCTACACTAATCTATGGACAGAAAGATGGATATTTAGAATGCAGCTGGATATTCTGTCAATTTAGCAAAATGAGAATAGTAAGTTCTTCTCCAGGGTCTACAACATATCCAGAGTTGTTAGCTAGGTTTAGAATATCAGAAATAAGTTTTCTCCTGTTTAATGGTCCTTATATATAATCAGATAGCAGTTGGGTACCATCAAGATACTAGTGCCACTACTACATTATCAGACATATCTCACCAGAACAGTGGTTGTTTAATTGGTAGAATTTCTGATGGAGAGGACTACTAGCATTTTTAATCTAGAATCCTTCATAGGATCAACAAGTGTGAGAGCTAACCAAAGGGACTGGCTTCCAGGTCAGTGCTACCTCTGTTTTGCCAAATCCTATGACTGAAATGTATATTGTGTTCAGCAACAGGATCTTACCCTCAAGTTCTCTCAGAAAACCAAGAGTAATTGCAAATGTCTATACTG
>JADRCD010223669.1:7075-24791 GCA_019843815.1 Montemys delectorum
TATTATAATATATGAGGGCATTATAATATGTGAGGGCATTGTAATATGTGAGGGCATTATAACATGTGAGGGCATTATAATATGTGAGGGCATTATATATGAAGGCATTATAATATATGATGGCAAGGATCATAGGATCAGAGGTGAGGAGGACACAACATCTGTCCCAATATAGGGAGTAACTGGGACCAGTGGGACCCAGGCATGCAGGAACTCCACCAGTCCAATGGCACAGGTTCCTTCCGGTCTATTTGGGCCAGTGCCCTGAGCAGACCTTGGGCACAAACTCCACAGCAAGTCCCATAATACCCAGAGGAAGCTCTACTCCCAGGCGCTCTAACAGGCCCAGGATCCCAGGATCCCAGAATCACTGGATCACAGAGACAGCTTGACTCTGAGGAATTCTGACACAATCAGGAACACAGGAAGGACAGGCTCCAATCAGATGTAGCCAGGGCAGGTAGCACTAGAGATAACCAGATGGTGGGAGGCAAGTGTAAGAGCATAAGCAACAGAAACCAAGGTTACTTGGCATCATCAGAACCCAATTCTCCCACCATAGCAAGTCCTGGACACACCATCACACCAGAAAAGCAAGATTCAGATCTAAAATCACTTCTCATGATGATTATAGAGGACTTTAAGAAGGACATAAATAACTCCCTTAAAGAAATACAGGAGAATACAGGTTAGCAGCTAGAAGCCCTTCAAGAAGAAACACAAAAACCTCTGAAAGAAGTACAGGAAAGCACAATCAAACAGGTGAAGGAAATTAACAAAACCATCCAGGATCTAAAAATGGAAATAAAAACAATAAAGAAATCACAAAGGGAGACAACCCTGGAGTTAGAAAACCTAGGAAAGAGATCAGGAGTCATAGATACAAGCATCACCAACAGAATACAAGAGATAGAAGAGAGAATCTCAGGGGCAGAAGATACCATAGAAAACATTGACACAACAGTCAAATGCAAAAAGCAAAAAACTCCTAGGAAACATCCAGGAAATCCAGGACACAATGAGAAGACCAAATCTAAGGATAATAGGTATAGAAGAGAGTGAAGACTCCCAATTTAAAGGGCCAGTAAATATCTTCAACAAAATTATAGAAGAAAACTTCCCTAACCTAAAGGAAGAGATGCCCATGAACATTCAAGAAGCCTATAGAACTCCAAATAGACTGGACCAGAAAAGAAATTCCTCCCATCATATAATAATCAAAACACCAAATGCACTACACAAAGAAAGAATTTTAAAAGCAGTAAGGGAAAAAGGTCAAGTAACATATAAAGGCAGGCTTATCCGAATTACACCAGACTTCTCACCAGAAACTATGAAAGCTAGAAGATCCTGGGCAGATGTCATACAGACCCTACAAGAACACAAATGCCAGCCCAGGCTACTATACCCAGCAAAACTCTCAATTACCATAGATGGAGAAAACAAGATATTCCATGACAAAACCAAATTTTACACAATATCTTTCCACAAATCCAGCCCTACAAAGGATAATAGATGGAAAACATCAACATAAGGAGCAAAACTACACCCTAGAAGAAGCAAGAAAGTAATCTTTCAACAAATCCACACAAACCTAATTCCACCTCTAACAGCAAAAATAACAGGAAGTAACAATTACTTTTCCTTAATACCCCTTAATATGAAAATTAATATTACCAATATATCCTAATTGATTGAAATCCAAAAATATGAGGAATTAGGAATTTGTTGGCTATCATCCAGTGGTCTCTCTAATTTGGTAACTGGAGAAATAGGTCCAATATTGTACAATCAATATACACTTTCTGCTTGTTTGTACGTGACAGTGTCTTGCTGAGTACCACATAATGGTCATGCTTCTCCTATCTCAGCCTCTCTATTAGTAGGATTGTTTATTTGACATTTTTACACTATACTATGGTTTCCAGAACAGCTTGCATATTATTTATATAGCCAAAAGAAATGTAGACAATTAATTTGGGAAGTGGCTTGTGAGAGAACAACAAAGAGTAAGACTGAATGCTTTGCTTGATATTTATAATTATTGTATCAATTTTGAAGAACAAAACTCTATAAGTTACTCTTTTTCTGAGATGAACACTTTTCAAAATCATCACAGCCGATGAACCAGATTCTTACCCCCACCTAATGTCTATGCCACCCTCCACACAGAACCATTGTTCATTGAAACAGTTGGTGAATGACTTCACAGATAGACCATCTTAATACACACACCATTTCTTAAATGAATGTAACCTGTTCTCTGTGGGCTGAGAACTAAGACAATAACTCAAGTCAAATAGTTTTGACCATAGCAGGAAATCTGTATCCAAAAACCATGCCTACAATTCACTCCTTGGCTCATCAGAACTGTCAACTCTTAGCTTAGCTACTATGGAGGTAAAATCCATTGGTGATGTGAGGGTCATTGAATGAACTAATATCGAAACTTATTACAATGAACTAATGTCGAAAAATTGTTCTTATTTTGGGTTTGCATCACAGTAAGAGCCAAGATTTTAAGCTCTACTAAAAACAAAACAAAACAAAACAAACAAATAAAAAGTCTTTATCTATGTTCATTTAAAAAAAAACTAATAGTGATATATTATTTTAAAATATACAGTTAATATGCTTGGAGTTATTTAAAATTTATATTGAGAAAAACGTATGTATTTTCAGTATTGCTGTAGACAACCATCTACATAAGACTGTTCAATTGACTGTTGCCTTATATCAAATAACTTTTATAATACTCATTTTTACTGTTACAATATTTTATAAATTTTAAAAAATATGATAAAAAAAACCAAAAGATATGGCAGGTATTGAAGGGGGTTCTCTGGGAGGAGTTGGGGGACAAAAGGGAAAGAAGAATGTGATGTAATTCTATTTACTTAAAATATGCTTTTAAATAACAAATTTAGATAAATTGAAATTATGTATCTTTTCTCATCATAATGCAATAAAACTTAAATCACTCAATAAAAATAATATATGATAGCATTATGACATGTGAGGGCATTATAACATGTGAGGGCATTATAACATGTGAGGGCATTATATTAGCTTGAGGCACATTTGTTGTCATTTGTTCTTCTTTAATATTGGATTTAGTCTGGCAGTTTCATACACACATATATTGGGTTCTGATTACTCTCAGTCTTATCCTATCCCACCCACACCTTACCCTGCCTCCGTCCCTGCCCCACCCCCAGCCACTCCCTCCCTATGAATCCCTTTCTCACCTTCATGTTTTTTCATATTGTGACCTCTTGAGTTTAGCCAGGACTGTCTGCTTGAGCATGTGCAGTGTGGAGTTGTCCATTGGTATACACTAGGGTCACATGTGGCTGCAACTCAAGATAGTGACTCCCTTCCCAGCATCCATCACTTGTTAGTCATTTCCCAGGGTGGGTAGGGATGAGTGAGCCCCTCCCTGACCCATGACTGACACTGCTCTGTGCAGGTGCCACAGCAGCAATGAGGTCATGACTGCAGTGGCCAGGTCATGCCCTCCCTTGGAGAGCATCCACATGAGGGCATTTCTCAGCCCTCCACCCTACCCACAGGCTTGTACATCTTTTCCTCTTTCCTTTCCCTCTTCTCTAATGTTCCCAGGTAGCCTTGGAACTCACTCTGTGGCTCAAGCTAACCCTGCAGCAATCTGCGTGTCCCATCTTCCCCAGTGCTGGGATTACAGTTGTCAATCACCACGCCCAGATCTCTGGATTGTATTTTTAAAATCGTATTTTGAAAAATTTCCATTTTCAAACAACTTAAAATTGCTAGTTTAGTATTACAGCTCGTGTTTGTGATCCTAGCATCAGGAAGGCTAGGAGGATAAGACTAGCCTGGGCTACATAACAAGACCCTGTTTCAAAAAAACAGGTAAAATTGAACCACTATAATGAATAATAGCTTCTCCTGAATATTGAAAACTAACAGCCAGATGTGGAAATGCCATCTGACTAAAGCTTACTAGACAGCATACATGCCCTCCTCTTGCTATAAAAGTATGCATATATGCAAACATATGCACATACTTAAATTACTTATGTATGTGTGCATGTGCACTCTCATACATCAAACTCCATCCGAGGCACTTTCTCATGTGCTGTCTCATTTAACCATCCCACTGTGCCCTAGCTTCTTTATTCTGGAAAATGAGATGATAATTTCTCACTCTGCCTTCCTCATAAAACAATCAATGTGACTGTATCCCGGCAATATACTACTTCAACCATACTGTTTAAAGATTAAATCTTGAGTGCTCTGTTGTGAGAGTGGTTTCCATAGCAAAGTGGTGTGATCAGTCTGGTAAAATTAATTTCAAAACACACTGGCAACACAAACTTGGCAGAAGCCGTTTACACAAGATAGTCTGCGGACATCAAAGACAATTACGGCACACCTGGGAGGCATAGGTCACCGCTTTTGCTTTTCCTGCTTCTCAGGGCACCCCAGGCAGAGTAAATACCATTCCCAGTGGGCCAGAAAAGCACTTGGGCAAACAGGCAGAGGGAGGCGAGATGGCCACACAGATGACACGTTAGAACTTGAAGATCAGTTTGGGACTGGCATTAAGAGCAGATGCTAGTTGAAGGGCACCCAGCACAGAGTCGGAGCTGCTGGGCACTGTCGAGAAAAGTTTCTCACAATGCAACACTGAGAAACCCTCCCCTCTCCCAAGCATCTCTTGCCTCTTGTTTTGTTCTGTTTTGTTTTATTTTATTTTTTGTTTTGTTTTGTTTTGTTTTAAACATGATCTCTCTGCATAACCTTGGCTGTATTGGAACTCAATATGTAGACCAGGCTAGCACCGAATTCAAAGAGCTTCCCTTGCCTGTGCCTCCCAGTGCTGGGATTAAATGCCTGGGCCACCACCGCCCAGCTGTAAGCCTTTCTTATAATCAGCATGGAGCAGTCGAATCCACCCCAGGCTGTCTTCCCGCTGTCCTTCCAGCTCTCAGAATTTAATGACATGGTGGAGGTGGTGGGAGAGTGGGGGCCAGGGGATGACAAGTGTCCAGCACATTTTCTCTCAGGTCCCCAAATCACAAGGGAGTCACAAGCTAGGGAGCACCCTCATCAAGGGAAGGCTATAGGCAGTCACTTGGATGTTGAGGGTGTGTGGCTCAATGATATGTATCCTTAGTGTATGCATGGTTTGGTCGCCAGGACCCAAACCAAACCTATCCAAACAAGCAAAGTGCTAATTGAGGTCTGGGGAGAGAGCTCAGTGCTTGATCTAGAATTTAGATCCCAGCACCCACTGTAGTAGGTCAAATATCCTTGCAATGCCTGCAAACCCAGCTCCAAGGAGGACAGAGGACACCCTGTACCCTTTTCTGGCTTCTAAGAATATGCACATACACCTACAGAGACACATACATGCAAAAAGTTATTGAGATACCAGGGAAAGGCTACCTGCAGTCTATTTTCAGGAAAGTGATTAGCAAGAGGCCTTCACAACTGCTTCAAGAAACTACAGAGAGATCTGCCAGTGTTTTCTTCTGGGAAAGGCTGAAGAACCAGATTTCAAACAGTGTACTTAAGAAACATAGAAATGTGTGTGTGGTGGTGGTGGTGGGGACTCCTGGGGAGACAGCTCAGCAGATAAGAGCGCTCACAGGTCCTCCAAGGGACCTGGATATAGTTCCCAGTTCACACCTCTAATTCCAGCTCCAGAAGATCTGATGCTCTCTGGGCATGCATATACACGATATGTGCGCGCACGCGCACGCACACACGGCATGCATTCACATACACATACACAATTCTATACAAATGAAAAATATATATATATAAAGATTTGTTTGTTTATTTTATGAGTACACTGTAGCTGTCTTCAGACGCACCAGAAGTGGACATCAGATCTCATTACATACAGATGGTTGTGAGCCACCATGTGGTTGCTGGGAATTGAACTCAGTACTTCTGCAAGAGCAGTCAGTGTTCTTAACCACTAAGCCATCTCTCCAGCACTTACATTAATCTTAAAAAGGATATATAACAGACATATTAGAAGCAGTTAGCGACTGGGGAATCATCAGCACATTTGCAAGTGTAAATGGGGCTAATTTTCTGAAAAAGAAAACTGATGTTCTGAAAGTCTCACAGCACAGCCAGCGCAGGTGTTATCTTTGTTCTATACTGTACATTTTGCCGCTTGATAATCTTTGATTTCCAGCATGTCTTCTCAATTTTTTTCTTGTTCTTGGCTTTCTGTTGACAAACTCCCCGTTTGTGCGTTCTTCCCTTTCCTACTGGCCCCTTTAACAAAGGTCATTGTCATGAAGGCTGTCTCAGGAGCTGCTATCTAAGTTTAAAAGTTTCAACACTGGATCCAGGCACTTGCCTTCCAATGTGAGGGCCTGAGTTTGAGTCTCAGAAGCACATAAAAATGTTGAGGGTTTGCTGGCACATGCTGGCACAGGAAGGTTAGCTAGAGAAGGTGGAGGCAGGAGGATGCCTGGGGCTCACTGATCATCCAGGCTATCATAACTGTTGAGCTGTGGGACATTGAAAGATGCTCTCATAAAGACTGGGTTATTCTTGCAGGTTCATGTGAACCAGCACATACATGTGCACCCACATAAACATGTACCCACATGCGCACATGTTCATAAAATGTATTAGAACTCTTCGTCATAAAACTATACTGAGTACTAATTTCTAAAAAAGAAAAAAATCTGACCTGTTTAATTTAAAATAACTTTTAATAGAGCTGAAAGCATTTTGAGTAGTAAAATATATGTATCAAAAGCACAGAGAATGCAGACGTGAAACTGATTCTCCAAGTGTGCTCTGCAGACCACAGCAGTGCGGTTAACTGAGATTTTGTTCAAGATGAACATAAAACCTAACTGAATTAGAATATTTAGGAACACAGCACAATCATCTGGGGTTTGATCCATACAAACACTCACGAAGTGCAGCTTTAGTGCAGAGGAGCAAATAAGCAATCCTGTGGGCTCTATGGCCCATGTGTTCCTGGCTGTATAGCTGCCTATAGCAGCAGCAGTGACAGACAATGGAGATGTCACTGGAATTGCTGTTGCTGGTACTTAACATGGGTTAGCGCCTGCCTTACTGAAGGTGCAACAGGAGGCTGAGGATGAAAATTACATGTTTACCAAAGGGGTTTTTGTTTTGTTTTGTTTTAGAACAAAATAGAAGACTGAAATAAAATCTGCAGTTTATAGTAATCGGTGGCTTATTAAATTTAACAAATTATGTGGCAACTCTTCAAATTCAGGAAACAGCAGTGTTGTGTAGGGTGGTAAGTAGGGAGAAGGAACAGGGTTCAGAGCGAATATCAAGGGAGTGGCAGCACAAATGAAGGATGGCCAGACACGTGTGCCCTAAGCATTGTGAGAAATTCATTACATTCTTCAGGGCTTCAGTGTGTACCCTCCTCTTACCTTGCCTTGGGACGGGGCTTACCCAGTATAATGTTCTGTTTGCTGAAGTAGTGCAAAGACTCTTTCCAAATAAGGTTGCTCTCTCAGTGAACTGTCTTTCACTGTAACAAAGTATCCAAGTGAATCAGTAAGGGGTAAGGTCTGCTTTGGCTCCTGGTTTTAGAGGTTGCAATCCATGTACACTACACTAGCATGGAGTATCAGAGCAAGAGCATATACCGGAGGAGCCTGTTCATCTGATGGTACCCGGAAGCTGAAGTGAGCAAGAGGAGATGGCGATGGAGCTTCATTTCAGTATTGTCTTTGATGGCATCTAAATTGCAATAGCTTGGTGCATTAATCTTTTTTTTTTTTTTTTTTTTTTTTTTGGTTTTTTGAGACAGGGTTTCTCTGTGTAGCCCTGGCTGTCCTGGAGCTCACTCTGTAGACCAGGCTGGCCTCGAACTCAGAGATCCACCTGCCTCTGCCTCCTAAGTGCTGGGATTAAAGGCGTGCGCCACCACGCCCAGCACATTAATCTTTTTAATAGGAATAATAGAAACTCATAACAGATGTCCTGCCTGATAATCAGATCCACCTGGGTATAAGCTGGAACTCAATAGTAATGGCAGACAAGACAATATTCCATATTGGAAGCCAGAGACTGTGTCTCTGATGTCTGTTGAATTCTCCCTCTGCATTGTGGTACAGGGCATGATGGTTACTACTGATTTCCGGTGTCTAGCCCAGGTGGACCTGCATAACCAGGCAGGACAGTTGTTATGTATTTCTGGTTTTTGTACTAAAAGGAGCAATGTACTATGCTATTAAATCTTAGTTAACTATACCTCGGGAGATTTAGATGCTTTCTGTGGGTGTAAAACAAGTTGTCTGTAGTTGGGATGCTATGAAAAATTCTGTCCACCACCATTATCATAACTTACTGGCTTAAAAATATACATTTATTACCTCACTTATGGGGTGTAGCCTACTATACCCTCTATTAAAGTGTTCTTATAGTCTTAGTAAAGACAGTTGCCAGGGCTGAATTCCTTCTCCCCTGGCGATCTAAGGGATTTGTGGCAGGTAATACATTCAGTTCCTATGACTATGGGTCATAGTTATCAGACTGAGAACTTCTGTTCCCCCTACCTCCTTGTTTCCTGCCAAGTGAGGAAGTCTCCCCTCAGCTTGGAGAGGTCACCCCACATTTCCTTGCCATGGAGAGCCCTCCAACATGACCACATGCTTCCTTGTAGCTACTGTGAGGAGGAGAGAGGTGGCAGATAGGAGGCATGGTTTTGATGACAGTGATAGGTATGTGTATGTAGTCATATTGATCTCAGCAGCTTTACTTACCCTGCTGATAGGAAGAAGCAAGTTCTGCGCATGCTCAAGGTCGGAGGATCACAGGGGGAGGTGTGGGCCACCAGAGTGACTTTAGGAGTATGTGTGCCATAGAGACCTAGAAGTCATGGAAATCTCCTTATGGGGTGACACTGGTGCCTTACCCGAGGGACTTCTCTACGCAAACGCAATTGCAGGGTCCTCTTATTTTTACCTCTAGTTTGCTGTCAGTGAATGGTTGCCACTGGAGTATTTTAATGAGTAGAAATGGGACAATCAAAATCAGAAGGGTGAATATATGCAGTGTGCTGTGACTCTAGGAACAGCGTGTGCGTGTGTGTGTGTGTGTGTGTGTGTGTGTGTGTGTGTGTGCGCGCGCGCGCGCATGCGGCTAGACTGGTCTCAGCAGAAGCTTCCTATGTGCAAGAGTGCCACCATTACTGTGTCCCTACTGCAGGTGTGGACAGGCAGACGCTCTGCCTAGTGTCTGGCAGCTGGTGTGCAAGTGGAAAGGGACAGTGAGCAGTGTCTAGACCTGCTCTCTGTTGCATACGGCAGTAGGTAGTCAGATGGGCCCCATCCCCTTCCGTCCTACCAGTTGGGAACATGATCCACCATTCAGTAATTTCTTCCTCCAGTCTCTCCTGTCAGAGTTCAAGGTCATCCCAGGCTATGCCGCTAATTTGAGGCCAGCCGGGAAACTTGAGACATAATCTCAAAACAATTACACTGTTTCTTTAAGTTCCTTAAAGGACATTGTCACGTTATGCCTACTGCCAGAGGCACTGTGTGAACACCTGCTTCCTCAGACTTTCAAAGGACAATGTTGCCATAGCAACAAAATAAAAAAAAAAAAAAAGATCTCAACCCCTTTGCATGCAGAAAGTGGTATCTTGCTTTGTTTCCATTTCTTTAACTAATGTTTAAATTGAACATTTTTCTTATGAATCTTTTATCCTTTCATCTGTGACTTAACTGGTAGGTGAGCCTTTTCCTTGTTCATCTCATTCCTATGTTTTATCCACATTAAAGATTCTTTTTAATTTAGTTTTTTCATACTACATATTTTAATTGTGTTTTCTTCTCCCCCAACTCTTCCCAGATCCTTCCCACTTTCCTACCATCTCAAATTTATCTCTTTATCTTAATAATTATTGAACTCACAGTTGTACAAACTGTTTCTTTTTACATTTTGTCAATTTTATAAATTCCTCCAAATAAGACCTGGTGTTGACTCCTAGAGATGTAGCCCTGGCCGGAGGAGGAGGCAGGTATCTCTTCTTCCCACTTTTCTTCAGTTTCAGGCCATCTGAAGAACAGCTTGTCTGCTGGGAAAGCTGCTGCCCACACCGTCCGGGGCCAGAGAGGGACGAGTGCGTGCTGGGAAGTGTTTTCCGCAGTACAGAAGAGCAGGTTCATGTTTCTGCGTGGCTGGTAAAGCAGAGCTTGTGTGCACTTAACAGTGCCTTAACAACGCCATTTGATGCTGTTCTGTGAAGCTTACTTTACCTTTTTACATATTGTCGTACTAATCGCCATTCAGGATTTGGGATACTTTAAGTAGAGGTTAACTCACTTCTCTGACAATCTGATTCTTGAGTAATTCTAGCACATTGCACTTTCCCTTTCAAATCTGAAAGTATTTCAAGAATATTTTTCTGGTTTACAGTAGGGGGCAGCAATGGATATCTCATTAGGTTCAGCATGCAATGAGGCATGAGCAGAGATATAAAAGCGTGTGCCTTACATGTAAGAGCATGTAGTGGTGCAAATTCACCATGTGACTGTTTCATAGCCCAGCTATGCAGTGAGCACCAACAAATACTCTTCTGGGGAAAATATACTTAAACTTTTCTTAAGTCACAGCTTTTCTTGCAATGTGTCAATTCTGTATGTGTGTGTGTGTGTGTGTGTGTGTGTACATGTGTATAGGGGGTACATGTGTATGTATGCATGTATATGTGTATAGAGGGCATGTGTATCAGGGTACACATGTTTGTCATACATGTGGAAAACAGAGGAGAACTTTGGATGCCTTCCTTTATTACTAACTTATTCCTTTGAGCCAGGGCCTCTAACTGAGCCTAGAACTAGTGAGCAGAGAGCCCTCTGCCATCTTGCTCCCACATCACGGGGCTGAGGCTAAAGATCCACATACCCACACCCGGCTCTGCTATGTTGTCCTGCAATCAGAGCTCTGTCACTCACACTTGAGCAGAAGGGCTCTCTGTATACTGAGCCACTTTAAGACACCAGCCTGTCCTCTAGAGGGTACACATTTCAAAGATACACGTTTAGTACAGAGTCCTGAGTAAGTTAATAGACTAAAATATGCTAAGATCAAGTCTTTTCCAGGCCAGTGCTTCTATCATGAGTGCTTTCCAGTGGAGCCATGCCTTGCTGATTTAAATTTCAGGTCTGATATCATCTCATAGTATTTATTATAGTTATTTCTAGAATGGGGTATTTCCTATGAAGTTAGCCTTTGGCTGAAGTCCACTCAGGACAGAAGCAAGCCAATCCACTGCCACAGCGGGCAGGCCTAGGATACACTTGTGTAGCCAGGAGAGACGTTGTACGAGGGATCAGTGCTCATTCTGCTGTCAGAGAGGCCAGGAACAACCAGAGACCGTGACAGAAGTATAAGCAGTGGCTTCCACTTCTCCCTTTTAGAACGGCCTCAGAATGAGAAAAAAGAGCAAAGATGGCAGGGGAGTTGTTCCTACCCTAAAATTCAGTGTTTGAGGGCAAATTCCATCCTATTCTGAATTCTGTATGTAAAAACGTAATAAGAAAACCAAGTTCTCAGATGTACACACCGTGTTTTTCTCAGGACAGGGCTGCATACTTGTTTACTAACAGATCTCAGTTTGCTGCCAGCACAGACCAGCAAGCTTTTACTGAGTGAGTGAGTGAAATTATCTACGTCTTCTCGGTGCCAACCACATTCTTTTCACTATAGCTTTCTAAAATGGCTCCTTTCTTCCTATGCCCTGTAATGGCCTGTGCTGCACACTGAAGTGTGAGTTAGCTCTTCCTCTCCAGCAGGGGCACGGCCAGGCTAGGACAGTTAGGTCGGGGAGGCTAACCAGCACAGGAGAGTGCCTGGGATGGAGACTTTGGAGATAGTTTTTCAAAGAAAATTTCAAGAATTTTAGATTGAGGAAAATTGAAAATGAGGCCCTAGGGTGTGGCATATGTCCCAGGCCCAGCACTACTTGCATCACAGTGGTTTCAATGTCTCTAAAGTACCCAGCCCCCCAGGAACTGACCTGCTGCGCTTGGCTTCCTTCACTGCAGGCCTGTTGGATCTCTACCTAAACGTGCGAGAGGTGTGCTTCCTTTCATGGTTGCACTCTTTTGCTTCAGCCACATCAATTCTGCTAGAACTTTCTCTTTTGTTACTTTGTAGATTTCAGATTGCTCACAGCAGCTGACTATGATTTGCCTCGTGCTCCAGCAGAGGTATGATTTTGCCAGCCACAGATAGTTTCTGTGATTGTGTGACATCTGGAATTCTGGAGAATTCTCAGAAGTATTTAAAGGCTAGAGCCCCAAGAGGTTTGTGGGTTGTTGGTTGGTTGCGGTTGGTTGTTGTTGGTTGCAGTTGGTCCCAGTTTGTTAAGTAGTCCTATGCAAGAATAAATTAGATATTCTGATGGCAAACATGAAACCTCTCCCAAGGAACTCCACATCCCTAATCAGCAGGAAATAGTCTAATGATAACACCACCCCCTTTCCTTTCTATCATTTTTTCTTCTAGGGGGTTGAAAGGGTGGAAAAGGGGTGGAGAAGGGTGGAAGACCAGGATGACCCAGCCCACTATAAATGGGGCTGTTTGCCACCTCCTCCCTCTCTTGCCTCTTATTCTTGCTCTTACTCTTTCTCCCTTGCTCCTTCTCTCTCTGCCTTCTCTTCCCCCCTTCTCCATGTGACCATGGCCAGCTTCTACTTTCCCACTCTCTCCCTCTCTGCCTTTCTACAATAAACACCTTAAAACCATGGACTGCCTTTTCTCATCAGGATCTGCTGTTCTGGAGCAATGGAGTGGGTCTTCCCCTATCAAGCCAGTCTTCTAACTTCCCACCTGGAGGCCTCACTGTGCTCCAGCCATGGCTGCCAGCCGAGCAAGCCACCTGAGCTAGCCTAGGACTCTTGTCCCTGAGGTAACCTGCCAGAGATCTCTCCTCCTACCCTTTTCCCTTTGTCCCCTAGGCCAGAGTCCACAAGCCCCGACCTGTTCTCAGCTCTTCCGTGACATACAGCTGCGATGTCTGGAATGTCCGTGAGTGAGAACCTGTCACCCTTGGCCTCCGTGCAGCCTCGGGGACCCCAGAACTGGCTCTTCTGCTGTACCTAGCTACATCTGTGGTGCCCAAGAGTCGGAGCCCGACTCCAACTGTTCCATGGGACCCCAGACTGCGCCTTTTCCCACTCCTGGAGCGGGGTCCTGTGGCTTCCCACGGCCCGACACCCACCCAGTAGTTCCATGGGGTACATGCAGTCAGACTCCCTGCGTCTGTCTCACCCAGCAGCCCTAGCCTCAAGTGGAAGCAGGACCCCACTTTTTGTCCCACAAGACTCCCTTATTTTGGCATGGTGACTGAATGTGACAGGAAACCAAGAGCTTTTCCATTGTGGCTTGTTACTTCCTTGTAAGTACATTGTCTGAACATAGCAGTTATATTAAGGAGTAAATATTAAAATGATCTTTCTTGACAGATGTTTGCATACTGTCCTCTTTACTCCGCTATTGTTGTCAACTTTAGAGAGGACAATAGTACTAATTGTGACTACATAGTAACAGCCTATTTGTGGAGAGTTGTATAAACACATTTTTAAAACTGAGTCCATACTTCCTTGATTCAGTGTTTGTATCTGTAAGATTTCTAGTTCCTTTTTTGGAGCGTTTGTACACTATAGTCTCCCCAGAAGGATGCTTTTAAATTTTTTTGAGCCAGAGTGTCAGGAGCCTGAGCTGGCCTCAAACTCACTCTGTAGTCAAGGATGACATTCAGCTTCTGAGCCTCCCGTAACACATCCCAAGTACCGGGCTTGCAGGTGTGCAGCCCCACACCTAACGGACTGTGACCTTGCACATAGAAAGTCCTAATACGCGCCTCAGCAGTGTCATACCTGGTGTGGGCACCTCAATAGAGCTGTCCCCGTTGTCACCTGCCTATTTTCTCCAATCCTCCCCCTGTGCAGACCAGCTGCACTCTACCCTCCGATCGTACTGGCTGTAACCACCCTGCTCTGAAGGATCATTCTACTAGTAAAGAAAGAGGTAGTCCCGGCCCCTCCTAGAAGGGTGGCAGTGAGACCAGGAGTGGTAGAGCATAAGGATAGGGTGAGCTTGTGGAGGGACCAGCCATTGTTCCCACTACAAAAGACAAGCAAATCACGAGAGTAGTCTTGACTAGGAAGAGCTCCCCTCAGGCTCCCTTCACCTTACCTCCCACTCTCAGAGCTCTGGCTGAGGCTCAATCTGAGCATCTTTGGTTCTCATATATTTCCTCAGAGGACTGATGCTTCCCCCTAAGGCACACAAGGCACCATTGTCAAAGGATCTGCTCTAACCAAGGACAGTGGAGAGCACCACTCTAAGATAACCTGGTCTCAACGGGGACTTCTCAGTCCCCCAGTGACTGGAGAGGCAGTGGTGTGGGGGCTTGTTCGGCTGTAAGAGAGGAGAGGTTACTGGGATGTTGAGGACCAATGTGCCTTGCTCTGTAAATCTCATGCAGGGAAGACTTTTCTTGTCCCAAATTTCTAATATGCTCCAACCTCAACATATTTCTGGCCACATTAACTTAGCATTTATACCAGAAACAGACCTTTTCATTGTTGGATTTCCGCTTTGTAAATTCACCTTTAAGGGCTGGCATGTAGCTCGCTCAGTGGTCCAAGGCTTACCCAGCATGAGCAAGGCCTAGGCTAGGGGATGAAGCTTAAGTACTAGCATCACAAGAATAAGGAGGTTCATCTGTAATTTTTGCTCCCTAGATGATGGAGTACAGTCCTCTGCAGGATGATGGAGTACAGTCCTCTGCAGGGTGATGGAGTACAGTCCTCTGCAGGATGATGGAGTACAGTCCTCTGCAGGGTGATGGAGTACAGTCCTCTGCAGGGAGGTGGGAAAGGCTATAAATAGATTAAAGTCCAGTTTCCACTATACTACAGGATACAGACACAGTTAGAGTAGATGAACCAAGCTTATCAGGGCCTTCCTTTCCTTACATATAAAGTAAAACTCATGTTAACCTATCTACGGACGTTGTGAACTGTAAAGTACAGTATAATATTATTTACAAAAATTGTCTTGGACCATATTTGTTCCCAATTATTTTTTTTAAATAAGGGCAACACTTCTTTTAGAAAAAAGATTTATTTATTTATTTTATTTTATTTATATGAGTATACTGTTGCTGTCCTCAGACACATCAGAAGAGGGCATCAGATCCCATTACAGATGGTTGTGAGCCACCATGTGGTTGCTGGGATTTGAACTCAGGACCTCTGGAAGAGGAGTCAGTGCTCTTAACCGCTGAGCCATCTCTCCAGCCCATGCTCCCAATTAATTTTTTTTGCTAGAATTTAGAAACTTGGAACCCTAAAAGATCACAATGTAACAAAGATACTGTGACACACAAAGTGTGACATATAAAATGAAACACAAAGAACGTTGTGGATGTGGCTGAGGAGCAGAGTGCTTGCCCAGAATATCCCATTCCCATGACTGCAGAGTGAATAAATGAACGAACGAGTAAATAACAAGAAATAGACACCTATTAAATGTATACATTGTCAAATAATAATGTGTAAAGCTTTTTACACTGTGACCCAGAGGAAGAAATATAACTTGTGTGACACCCCAGTGCACATACACAAGACAGACAGCTTTCTTAAGATACCACAGCCACTGGGTTCCATGAGAGGTTGCTGCTGTTGCTGCTGCTGTTGGCTTCATCTCCTTTTAAAGGTGAGTCTTCACCCACTGGGATAATCGCAGCATCTGTACTGGATTGTAATTGCAGTTTGGGGGAAATAGTTTTTGAAACAGTCTCATGTGACATAGGCTGGCCAGCTCTGTAGCCAGGGATGGCCACGTGCGTCTCAACCTCCTGACTCCAGTTTCCCAACAGGAGAAAGTCTATATCATGCTGGGGTTTGAGTCCAGGGCTCGTGCCTGCCCACTGAACCACAGCCTCAGCCTGGAAAGTTCGAAACGGCCTTGCTAGATCACATAGTTCAAGACGAATTTTCCTGCCATTTGACCTATCAAATATTTCTTTCCCCTAAAGTGGAAAAAAAAAAAGCATATTACACATAAATTCAAACATTTGAGACTGTGAGCATAACACATTTGTTTTGGTGTCAAACACTGAGCACTGTTATTTTTAGTGCTTCTTTAAAAATATTTAAAAGTGTCAGCAGGAGAGAAGGCTCAGTGCCCGTGTAAAGGACCTGAATCTGATTCCTAGCATCAGTGTCAGGAGCTTAGAGCTAGCTTCTTGTAACTCAGGGATTGAGGTCTCTGGTCTTCCCGGTCTCTTGCACTCATGTGTTCATACCAATACACAGACACATAGATTGAGTTAAAAATAGAAATCAAGATATTTAAAAGTGTTATACACTAATTTAAAAATATATAACACCTTTGTTGACTACGCATGTAAATTTTAAACCTTTTTTTCTTTTTTTACTGTTCTTATTAAGGCAAACTAGACATACAAGAAATCACACACATTTAAAAATGCAATTAGATGTATTTTTAACATCCACCTGTGAAATCATCACCAGGATGAAGGTGATGAGCATAAACGCCACACAGAGGTCTCTGTGGAACACTGTCATCCATTTCTGCCCTGCTTCTCCCTAGCCACTCAACGGCTTGTCAGATTAGCACTCTCTTCCTAGGACTTTATTTCACATGAATCGTAAAGGAAGCTAGGAGTGTTGGTGCATGCCTGTAGGCCCATCTCTTGGGAACTCAGGAGGACAGCCTAGGCTATGAGATTCTGACTCAGAACAGTAACAACACAACAGTCATAGAAAGAATAGGCTGTTTTATATGGCTTCTTTTACTCTTCCAGGTATATTGTGAAACATCTAAATTGCAACATATACGAGTAGCACATCTCTCATGGTTCCTGAACATAGCAGTTATTTCTTGTTGGGCATTTCTATTTGTGTTAAGGTTTTGTGTGTGTGTGTGTGTGTGTGTGTGTGTGTGTGTGTGTGTGTGTGTTTTATAAATTTCTGATTTATTGTTTCCTGTTTTCATACAATACTGAAAACAAAACATCGCGTTCACTTTCTCAAGGAGTGTGAAGATGATCTCTTCAGGAATAACGCTGGCAAGCATTATTCAATTAGCTGGCGAGCTGAAAGCTACACCAGTAGTAGCCGCTTGACCTGAGTGGTCTGTAATGTGCTACAGTGTAACAGGAGAGGTGGTCAACTTAATAGCAATGCTTTAAAAGAACTTCCCAGACCAGGAGCAGAGTAAGGTCCAAGAATAAATGAAAGTTCTGAATGACATTCTGTGTTCAAATCTTTATATGTGTAAATAACTAGGAGTGGAGTATCTCCATGACACAGCAGGTGTGTATTTAATCCTTTAAGAAATTCTAGGCGCACACTTTTAATCCCAGCACTTGGGAGGCAGAGGCAGGTGGATTTCTGAGTTCAAGGCCAGCCTGGTCTACAGAGTGAGTTCCAGGACAGCCAGGGATACACAGAGAAACCCTGTCTCGAAAAACCAAACCAAACCAACAAACAAACCTCTAGCGGTTGGAGAGATGGCTGAGTCAATGAAGTATTTGCCTTTCAAGCATGAAGATAGAGTCTGGATCCCCAGTACCCAGGTGTGTGTCTGTGTGTGCATCTCCAAGCATGGGGGCATGTCTGTAGCCCTCGCAGTGTGTGTGTGTGTGTGTGTGTGTGTGTGTGTGTGTGTG
>JADRCD010223670.1:0-19804 GCA_019843815.1 Montemys delectorum
GAAGTAGAGGGCAACTAAGGCTCCCTGCATCTCGTCACAGAGTTGTATGTCTCCAGAGGGGATGTACGCCTCTTGGTGTGGGCTTCAGAAAGCACAGGGGTAGAAAGCTTGTTCGGCCTGTCAAGCGAGCCACTCACTCAGGCATTGACTATGGAGAGTCACTCACGTCGCTCCGGCTCCAGGGCATTTGGTCCAGCCAATGCTCCAGGAAAGCAGGCAGAGACTATGGAGCTGCCTGCTCCCTTGAGACATTGGGGGTCTCCAGGAGTCCTGGAAGCTCCAGGGGCAGGTGAGAATGCTTCTTGTCCCCTTGGGGCTATGCTTCCTCAGCCAGGTGTCACAGAGCTTAGGGCCAACCCTTAACCCAGCACCTCACCTTTCGGTAGGCAGGATGTGGGCTCACAACCTGCCTTCAAGGGACCGCCCCCCTGAGGCCGTGTCTAGATCCCAGTGTTGCAGCCAGTTTCTTCCCAGAAGACTGTGTCTCTGAAAGGCAGATTCTGTTCACCTATTTGCCCTATGGAGTCCCCAGAGTCTGCAATAAAGCCCTTCACACAGTAGGTATTTTATATCTACTACTGTGGGAGCCACTGGAATAAATGAGCATCGCAGGGACAAATGAGCTGCAGTGTAATAGGAAGAAGGCTCCTCTACTTCTTGAAGACCCACTATGCACAAGCCTAGTGCTCTGCTTGTGTCTCTGCCTTACCAAGACCCCAGTAAGTGGCTTTGAAGGATTTCTACCAGCCCAACGGATGGCTCGCAGCTGGTGAAGGTGTCAGGAAGAGTGACACTCAGGACTTGTTGAGGTGGCAGGGGCAGGAGGCACCCACTAGCAAGTGTCAGCCAGCCTTCAGGTCAGGGGCCCTCCGGATCCATTTCCCTAGCATCCTATGTCCATGGAAGGGCTGGTGCCCCCCCCCACCCGGTGGCTTTCCTCACATCAGGACTCAGGTGCCTTGAGGTTTCCTCCCTGTGATGACATCACACTCAGCCTCAGCACCAAGGGATGAGAGGGAAGCAGACCAGAAGTGGTGTGGCACCCAGCCTCACTCTGTGGCTCAGAGGGTGCTGGCTGTGCTCACAGCAGAGCTGAGCAGTGAGTCCTGTGTATGCTGAGGGAGCCCCTGGCTGGCTGTGGAGCCCTGCACTACACACTGGCCATGGGTTCTGCCCCGTAGCCATGGCAGACTCCCTCAGCTCAACTGACAGTGCTCAGGTCTCCCGGGTTGCTACTCCCATCATGGCAGACCAGAAGAGAAACAGGAAATCTAGAAAGGGACCAAGACAAGATATAGCTCCCAAGGATACCCCTACCTAGTGACCCATACTTTCTCCATCCTCCACCCCCAATTTTACCACCTCCAAGGAGGATGTCATATTATAAATCCAACAAGGGACCCATCCATTGATTAGGACAGAGCCCCCAGGATCTCACCTCCCCAAAGCTCTCTAGCTGGAGACCAAGCTTCCAACATGTCAGCCTGTGTAGATCGTCTTAGATCTAAATCCACATTTCGCCCCTCTTCATACCCAGCTCAGAGCATTGGGGCTGCGGTGGCCCCTGAGCAGTCAATGTCCTGTCCAAAACAGAGGTAGAATAAACATAGAAGAGTTTAGTTTCTCGCCAGAAAGGAGGTCCTGAGGCAGGCAGGCAGAACTGCCTCAGCAGATGAGAAGGCCCTCACAGGGTTTGCAGGCCCGTGTGGGGAGCAATAATGTCAACCAGCCAGACTCCCCCAGAGCTCCTGGGGACTGGACCACCAACCAAAGAGTACACATGGAGGGACCCATGGCTCCGGACGAGTCTGTGGCAGAGGATGGCCTTGTTGGACATCAGTGGGAGAAGAGACCCTTGGTCCTGTGGGGGTTCGATGCCCCAGCGTAGGGGAATGACAGGGTAGGAAGGCAGGAGTGGGGTGGGGAGGAGTACTCTCATAGAGGGAGGGGGAGGGAGGATGGGATAGGGGTTTCTGGAGGGGAGACCTAGAAAGGGGATAACATTTGAAATGTAAATAAAGAAAATATCCAATAAAAGAAAAGGGGGGAAGTCCTCAGGCCTGGTCTCTGGTCATGGACCTCTGCATGTGGCTCCTTTGCCTCCATGGTCAAAGACAGCTACTGGGGCTCCAGCCTTTGCACCTCACTCCCTAGAAGCAGAACGAAGGAGTCTTCTTACATGTCTCAGGTCTTACCCTCGAGGGTCTTAAGGTTATCAAGGGCCGGGGAGGACAAGAAAGGTCATTTTGTTTCTGAGTAGCAAATTTACTCTAGTGTATGCCTAAAGGAGGCAGGAATCAACAGCAGGGCAGACATTCAGCCCCAAGCCAAAGTGGGCGCACCCCAAGTACACTTTACGTCCTCTGCTCTACCACGGCTCTATCTACCTGGTCAGCCATTTGCTGACTCAGTGGTGACAGCAAGATCAAGGTTTTATTTCATCCTTTCTTCTGCCACCCTTGGCACTCAGATATTAATAAAACGAGTCATTACTAAATGGGTTAGTATTTGGGACGCATTTTGCAAAGCTTACGAAATAATGCATTGGTTCTTGGTCACAGGATGATGGCCACATCTCTTCTTACTCCTACACGCAATAGAAAAGGAGAAATACCATTTCTTTCTTCCTTTTTCTCCTTTTTTCTTTCTCTCTCTCTCTCTCTCTCTCTCTCTCTCTCTCTCTCTCTTTCTTTCTTTTTTAACAGACAAATAAACAAACAAGATGGTTGGCTTCACCAGGGCCCAGCAGCAGCGCTGGCTGCGAAGCGGCAGAATTAACTCCAGCACACACACAAGCGGCCCCAGTACTGACTGCCATTATAACAGCTGCCCTCCTTTTCTGTCCCAAAGAACAGTCTCGGGTCCCTGAGGCCACAGAGAATGCCAAGCAGAGTGTGTGAGGGGCCTCCCCTCTTCACCTTGGCCTGAGCGTCCAGATGTATCTTGTAATTTCATTAAATCCTGTATCACATACCACAGACATATTTCTCTCCTAACAGCCTGTTCAGGGGATCCAGAACGTTCCAAATACAGAATGTTCTCTGCCTGGTTTTCTTTCTTAAAATCAAATAACTCCCCTCCGAGCTCAGGCCTGGGTCTCACACGGCTCGCTTAGATTAATAACATTTGTGATCCTGCCCATTAGGCACCGAGGCAGCGAGCAAGCGCTTTCTAGCCAATTCCAATTCCAGATACTGCGAGATGGAAACTATTTCTCCCGACCGTTGCCAGCAGCGAGCTTTCCTCTAACGGCTTAATTACGATTCAAGATTGTGTCCAGAAGCCCGGGGCTCGGAAGGAGCCCAGCCGGCGCATTTACAGACTCCAGGGGCAGCGTGGCCCTGCTTTTCCATTTTGTAAGAGTAAGAAAAGGGAAATAGCTATGTGCGAGGCAGACAGAAACCCAGAGACAGACACACGGACAAAGGTAGGCTTAGAGCCATAGGAGGAACGCCAGCCACTGTCACCCTGGAAGGAAGCTGGGACAGGTACATGATGTCACAGGCCATCCTGCCAAGCGACCCTCACAGGTGTGAGCCGGGGAATTAATTATTCCGCTTGAAAGCAACAGAATTCACATTCAGTTCTGTACTCGAGGGCCTGAGGGGACTGTTCGGCAGGTACAGTGCTTGCTGCACAGGTGTGAGGACCTGTGTTCAAGCCTCATAAAATCTGAGTATGGTAGCACCCACCTGGAATCCCAGTGCTGGCAAGAGACGGAGACAGATTTCTGGGACTCACCAGCCAGCCACACAGTGGCCAATCACTGAACACTAGGTTTAGTGAGAAACCTTGTCTGGAAAAATAAGCTGAATGGTGATAGGAAGGTTCCCGTGGCCACCACGCGTGCACACACAAATGTGTGCCTGTGCACCCAGACACACACACGCATGCATATATTCATAGTAAACACCGTCCTCATCCTTCCCGACCACACGAGCTTGGATGGTCACTTTACCTCTCCGATCATTTGCCCCGGCTTAATTACGATTCCAGATTGCACTCAGGAGCCCAGCCTGAGTGGAGGGGTGAGCATGTGTTTTCCTGGAACTGGGCTGAGATTTGTAAAATCAGCCTAAGAAGCACTTGGCACCGCCCCATGCGTGAGTGGGAGGCAGGCACAGAGCTGGGTCTGGTTTCCAGACACAGAGTCCAACCTGATGGCCAGTGAGCAGGTGCACCTAGGAAGGTTAAGAGGACGGCTCACCACTCACACACAGCCTGTTCCCTCAGCTGTAAGGAAGGATCATTGTAGCATATCTTAAAGACAGATGTGCCCACACCTCCCACCAGGGCACAGCAGAGCTTATACCTGGCCTGATGTAGAACCGGAGGCTTGAAGTGGGTGACGTGGTTAACCCACAGGCAATGAACAAAACCTGGAAGCCAACCTTAGGTATTCCAGGCAGCTGACCCAGCAAGGATTCATCTGCTAGCAAGAGCAGAAAGTCTGGGTAGGCTGGGTAGAGAGTGTGGGGAGGGCAGCCAAGCAGTTTGGTTAGCACAAAGACAAGACCCCCATCCATCTCCTGCAGGGGGTGACTTTGGTTTTTTTCAGTCAGGAATCTTTTAAAAGGCCCAGTGCTGTCATGGTCTCTCTAGCAATAGGTGCGCTGCTCCTAAAGGAGGTTATTGTCACACAGAAGAGATGCCCTGGTACTGTGTGTGTGTGTGTGTGTGTGTGTGTGTGTGTGTACTCAGTGCATACACTTAGAAGAAAAAGCTAAAAGCCAACATTACAACTGGTAACACCTCTGCGTTAGTTCCTTTTCTATAGTACTGATAAAATCCCCCAACAAAAAAGACAGAAAGAATCTACTTTGTCTTACAGTTCCTGAGAGAACTGCCATGCTTTCCACCACAGCAGGGAAGATAGAGCAGCAGGAGTAAGAAGCTGGCTGATCATAATTCATCAACACATAAGACATAGAGAGAGGTAACAAGAAGTGAAGGAAAGCCCTCCCTCCCCCACCAGCAAGGATCTACCTCCTAGATGTTGAGGAATCTTAACCCACCAACATGGCTGCTTGAGCAAGGGATCACATCCAAATAAACCTTCTAGGTCTGTATGACCTGGCTGGAATGCACACACACCCTTAATATATACCTTTAATCCCTAACAATGAAAGCAAGGTTAGTTTATAGAAGGAAGCAGGCATTTTTGAAAGTGACATCTAACTTAAGGGGCGGACAAAGTGATGAATCAGAGAAAGATTTGACAAAATGAGTCAGAGCTAGGATACATCCAGCTCTCACAAGAACAGCATAGGAAAGAGAAGCTGCTTAGAAGAGCAGAGAGAGGAGCATGGTACATGACAGTTTTTACCTGGACAGTTTGACAGAGACAGGGGGCAGAAAGAATAAACTAGACACAGGTAAAGACAGATAGAGCCAGAGAATGAGAAGGAGCCAGAAAATTAGAACATGTTCTCAAAGTTAGTATGAGGCCAAGAAGATCAATTCAGTGAGAAGCCAAGAGAAGCCAGATTGAATCAGTTAGCACGGAGAGGTTTTGAAAGACCAGAACAGCTGAGTTGAACCAACTAGCCAGGGTTCATAAAGAACTAGAAAGGGTGAGTTTATGCAGCAGTAAGCCTCTGATATATCAATTACATCTGGTGAATAAAAGATACTTTTACAGTAAAGATTCCATAAACTTTCTCAAAAGTGGAACCAGCAGGGAACCAAGTGTTCAAACACATGGGTCTATGGGGCGGGGCACACATCTCATATCAAACCTCGACAACCACTATGGCAGGGCAACAGCATTAAATGAGCTCTTCTGCCTGCTTGTTTTTTCAGACATTTCTGTATTTTACTAGCATCCCTGCGGCATTAGTTACTTTCTAATTGTGACAAAAGCAAAAATAAGAAGGAAGAGTTTATTTGGGCTCATAGTTTGAGCATAGAATTCATCATGGTGGGAAGCCATGCTGGCAGGAATGTGAGGTAGCTGCCCATGCAGCATCTTCAGTCAGAGGAAGAGAGAGATGCTGGGGCTTTGCTCACTCCCTCCTTCTTATTTGGTCTAGAACCTCAACCCAAGGGACAGTGCTACCCACCTTCAAGCTTCGTCTTCCTACCTCAGTTAAGCCTCTGGAAAGCACACATATACGGACACACCAGGACTGTGTCTCCCAGGTGAGTCTAAATCCAGCCAAGCTGACAGTGAAGATGGACCACCACATTTAAAGAATGTACAACTTGGCATGCAGAATAGGCATGTTCAATAATGGCTAAATGTTAATTGATCATAATAGCCAAGCTTACATCTTATCCTCCCATGCTCTCCCAAGCTATGACCTAGGAAAGGATGTATGGTCTCTCTAGCAAGAACTGCAAGCGTGCACCTTCCGTTCACTCCATCTCTCCCTCCAAGAGAAGCTTGAGGCCTGAGGCACCTCCCTTCCATACATTATTAATAAAAGTGGCTAACAGGGACATGCTTTCTTCAGACATGATGAGAGAGAAGCAGGTTTCACAAGGACCAGGCACAGATCCCAGGAGGAATGTAGGCTGTGGAATGTGGAAGGCAAAGTGCCCTGAAACACCAGGATCTGCTGTGTGTGGTTACAGAGCAAAGCACTACAAAACCTCACCCCAAGGGACGGCGCTACCCAGTGCCTGACAAATACAGAAGTGGATGCTCACAGCCATCCATTGGACTGAGTACAGGGTCCCCAAGGAAGGAGCTGAAGGGATTTGCAGCCCCTTAGGATGAACAACAATATGAACTAACCAGTTTCCCCAGAGCTCCCAGGGACTAAACTACCAACCAAAGAGTACACATGGTGGGACTCATGGCTCCAGCTGCATATGTAACAGAGGATGGCCTAGTCGGTCATCAATGGGAGGAGAGGCCCTTGGTCCTGGGAAGGCTCTATGCCCCAGTGTAGGAGAATGCCAGGGCTAGCAAGAGGGAGAGGGTGGGTTGGTGAGCAGGGGGAGGGGGAAAAGGGAGGGAACAGGGGGGTTTTAGGAAGGGAAGCCAGGAAAAGAGAGAACATTTGAAATGTAAATAAAGAAAATATCTAATAAAAAAAAAAAGAAAGGAAGAACTAGTGAACAAAGAGGACATGAGTGTGAAAGAGAGAAAGGAAGGGTATATGGGAGAGGATGAGAGGAGGAAAGGGAGGGGGAAATGATGTAATAATAATGTCAAAAATAAAAGGAATAATCTTAACAACAACACCAAAAAACAAAAAAACAAACAAACAAACCACAGTTGTCCAAACAACACAGCTTAGTGTTCACAGTTCTGCTGCACAGAGGGATCTTGGCAGGGCTCAGTTGGACTTCCTTGCTGCTCCTACGGGTCTCCATTGGGATCACCAGTCTCTGAGATGTGTCTGTGTGTGTAGCACCCAGCTTTCTTCCACATGGTGTTCCCTTCCCTCTGCTCCCATCTCTAGCTGTGTAATTTGTGTTTCTTTGCTTAGCCAAGGACTCTTGTTCATAACCCAGTGTCTTGGCATCCATAGCCTCCTGCCAGGTCCTGCCCAGTGACATTTCCACCATCTTCTACTGATCACACATCTTCCTGAGGACAGAATAGTACCTTACGGACTAGTGGGAGGGACTGCAGACGACTACATCCTAAAGACACTCGCATCCTCAGCAACGCTGTGTGGTGGGAAAACAACATCTTTCTCCCACTCCCAGCATGCTTCATACCCGGACACCCAGAAGAGAGGAAACCCAAGCTACACCAGGGGCCATACAAACTCTTGAGAGGCATCCTTCTAGCCATCCCAGAGCATGCCCCCAGTGACAGACTTTCCCTAGCAAGGCTTCACCTCCTTAAGTTTTACCTGGAAAGCTGGGCATTTAGCATGCATCCACCCTCGCTGGCCTCGCTGAGGTCCTCAGATTCTGTTTTTCACCTATAGAACAGACTCTATAGTGTCTGTTTTCTGTGTTACTTATGGGAATCCAATGAAGCAAGATGCCTGGCAGGGTGAAGGAACAGAGACGCGAGGGGATACATGTATCTAGCTTGCTAGAACCAGGAGATCCCAGACCAGACATCTGGAAAGAAAAGCAGAGCTTAAGGCAACATTGTGGCCATGTGACTCAGGCCCAGTCAATCACAGACCCTCCTCTCTCTGGGTGCAATGACTGGCTCACGAGAAGCCATGTGACTGAAGAATAGCCAACCAGAGTCCTATTCTGGGATTTCTGAGTCTGTTGCTGGGGAGAAGTAGCCTTTCTTCTTGAGTATAAGAAGTGGAGTGGATGTGAGGGCTATCTGCTGCCAAGAGGCATTAAAAGAGGGCATATGTGAGAAAGGAAGCATGAGAAAGAGAGGTGAAGAGAGGAACGGAAAGGGAAAGTGCGTGTGTGCGTGCGTGTATGGTGGGGAGGTCCCTGCTTCAGTCCTGGGATCCATCATGTCGTCAGCCACAGCAACCTTGAGCAGAGTTCTGCTCAAGCCATTGTGGCCTGAGAACGCAGCAGAGACCAGAGAAAATCCTGCCGAGTGCCAGACTGGAGACAGATCCAGAAGGAGGATCCAGACTGAGAGGCAGGAAGAAGGGGGAAAGAGAAATGCAGCTAGAACCCATTGTCCCTGGATCACTGGTACTTGTCACTGGTGTCAGAGCCCAAACCCAACCTCGCCTCTTCCTGTCACCCTGACCAGGACATGCACACGTGTGCCTTAGAAGACAAGAACAGGGTGGCTCATTATAGAATTATCAGAGGAAGCGGGAAGTAAACGAGTCGGTGCAGGCAGACTGGTCGCCGGTGCAGGCAGACTGGTCAGTACAAATTCCATGGTCCTCCAGGCCTGCTCTGGAGGTGCATGAACACTGGTGGTCTCACGCTCTTTCATCAGCCCTCCAACTGGCAATTACGCCCGGATAATCGCTGTGGGGTTACCTAGCTTAAAGATGCAGGCCCCAGACTGGTGCCTGCAACCCTCCAATCTCTCGCTTTGATCTCTTTTTCTTTCTTTTTAGCCAGTTTAAAGGCTACTTGCGTGTCCCACAGGAGCAAAGCTAATGGGGGTTCCTGTGAGCAGTCAGGCATTCTGTGCCCAACTTGGAGCTGAGAGGTGGTTTCCAGAAGAGAGTGGAGGCAGCTGGGAAGGCGTTGCTCCACCCTGATGCTGCCAGGGGTGACTGGAGTCAGGAGAGAGGTCTGATGTTATCTAAATCTTTCAGTGCCCATGTGTGTACTAGGTAGGGCACTCTAGAGGGGCAGATGAATCTACATTATAAAAGAGATTTATTGGCTTATATGATAGAGGCTGGGTAGTCCAACATGGCTGCTGCAAACTGAGGAGTGGGAGAACCCAGTTGCCGCTCAATTTGTGAAGGTCGGTGCTTCAGCAGCCTCAACTGGAGTCAATGTCAGAAGGCCCAAGGAGGTGGAGTCTGATGTCTGCAGAGGGTGGGCACTCTGGCTTAGGGGAGAGCAATGGCTGACAAGCATGCTGCATTTTCCTTGGGCACTGCCTGTCTACTTTAAGGGCACATCGCACATCTTTCTGTCAAACCTCCCTGGAAAGAGTTTCTCAGAGACACCGTCACCCTGTGCTTTATGTCATGTGTCTTTGCTTTATGCCTGTGTGTATGTGCGAATGTGTATGTGTGCGTGTGTATGTTTGTGCATGTATGTGTGTATGCATGTGCATGCTTGTGTGTATATGATTGCACATGTGTGCATATACGTGTGTGTGCATGTGTATGTTTCTTCATGCATGTGTGTGTGCACATGTTCATGTTTGTGTGTGTATGTGCATGCTTGTACGTGTGTGTGTGTGTGTGTGTGTGTGTGTGTGCATGCAGGCCAGATGTCAACATTAGGTGGCTTCCACTTCTCTCTACCTTATGTTTTTTTCAACAGGATCTCTGATTGGCTAGACTAGCTGTCCAGCAAGCCTGCAGAGATCCCCTCCCCCCACCCCACCCCCTAGTACTGATAGAGGTGTGTACTGCCATATCCAGACTTTCATGTGAATGCTGGGAAACTGAACTCTGGTCCTCATGCTTGTGGGCAAGCACTCTACCCACTGATCAAGGTCCCCAGACTCCTAATTTCACTTCTTAAGAATACCCAATTCCCAGCAAGCCTTCTGAGTCACAGGTGGTCACTGTGAACTGAAGCTGTAACTGCAGGGAAGAGCATGGTGAATGCTTGGGGGCTTTATGTTCAGGTTACAGGCAGTTGACAGTGGTCCCAAGCTTGGAGAAAAGGGGACTATGCTCGCCTACTTCCGCTGCATAGGGCCCAGGCCAGGCTGAACACCCATGGTCTGGAATGGCCCCTCATAGTGGCTGCTATGAATTGCAAGTGCTTGGCTCTCAGGAAAGAAAACTATCATCTTGTTCTACTCCTCACTGGGCAACTAAAGCTGTAGCAGGGGAAGGAGGAAAAGACAGTTTTCTTTCAGGGTGTGGTCCCTACTGAGACAACCATGCTCTAGTAGATGGTCCTACACCCACACATACATGCCAACACAAATTGGACTGATTTATTCATATATATGAATGTATGCAGGCATGTATCTATGTATCTATGTATGTATGTATGTATGTATGTATGACATGAAGAGGGTGGAAAGGTCAGATCTGGGAGGAGTTGGGGTAGGAGTAGGAGGACAAATATGATCAAAGTATGTTGTATTCAACTATGAAATTCTCAAAGAATTAATTAAAATATTACTTTAAAAAAAGAACCATCACACCATATACTTCCACCACGTGTCAAATTGCTACTATGTGTGAGTTAAACAAACTATGCTAGATATGGTGGTGCGGGCCTGTCATCCCAGTGCTCAGAAGGCTGAGGCAGGAGGATCACAAGTTCAAAGCCAGCTTGGACTACATTGCAAGACTCAGATGAGGCTGCCCAGAGGCAAGTTCTATCCCCAGTATGAGAAAGAGAGAGAAAGAGACAGAGAGACAGAGAGACAAAGAGAAACAGACAGAGACAGAGAGACTTAAAAAATTAACTATTAAGTTAACTCTAGTACAAAGAAATGAAAAAGCAACACAGAGACCACAGGAAAATGACCAGGAAATTTAAAATACTGAGAACAATAACAAAAAAAATATCACGGCACAGGAGCTCTCCCATGAATATTATTTAGTTAATTATCAGGCTAGAGAATACTAAAATCAGACAAAGAAACTGGAGCCCAAAGGCGCTCTCATAGACAAGAGCACAAGCCCATGCATGCGCATACACTGACACAAGATTCGTCACCTTAGGAAGGGCTGGCTGGGGAGCAAGGCTGGATTGAAGAGTCAGATTAACTCCAGGCTTGACAGTGAAGCAGTCGCAGTCACATTTAGAGCGGCAGCACCTAGTAGAGACTACCACCACCGTGTGCTGTTCGCATAATTAATAACATTTAAAACTAACCACTGTGAACCTAACTTGGAATCCAAGCAATTTCATTCTGAGAGTCTGAACCACAACCCCCTTCATGCACAATTACAGAAACGAGGGCATGTCGCAGAGAAGATGCCAGCCCACACCCACACGGGGAGGGGGGAGGAGGGTGTGCTCAAAGGGGTGGAGTTTCACCAGCAGTTGGCCAGTAGTTTCAAAGACTCCCTAGAGCCGGTGAGCTGAAATATTTACCTCCAATTTAACAGGTTAGGAGGTGAGATCCTGCAGGGACACTTGGGCTGTGAGGGCTTTGCCCTTGAGGGATTCATGGCATTAGCATGGGTTAGTTCCCATCGGAGTGGGCTGGGAATAAAAGAACGAATTCCTCCTCTTCCTTTCTTTCCTGTCTCCTCCTTTCTCTTTCTGGTGATGCCTTCGTGTTAGGATGCTACGAGAAGCTCCCACCCTCTCCACCTCCTCCTCTTCCCACCTCCCAGCAACGTGAGCCACGGAAGATTCTGCTTACTCTCATTGGCCAATCTGTGCTATTCTGTGACGTCATCTCAAAAGAGACTAAGCCAATGATGTTTCTACCACAGCACACAGCTCCCTGCAGCCAAGGCCACTGAGCTATTTTCTCAGCCAAGGAGTTTGTGCCATAGTATACGCCTCGAGTCTTCCTGGTCGCGCCAGCCTCAAGCCTGGACAGGACCCACACAGGACTGCTCTCTGCCCTGGGTGTCCCGTGCGCCTTAGGAAAGTGGGGATCCATGCTCTGTGGCTGTGTGCTGTGAACTTTGCCTTCAGCTAAGTCTGTAAACAGTGTAGCCTCCGCATGACCCCCACGCTTCCCTCCTGTTCATGATTAGGAAAGCCCCCACGTGCGCACATGGGCAAATGCATGCTGCGACCAAGTCCCCCCTCCCACCACCTTTTTTGCTTTATGTGAACTATTTGGGCCTAATTCTTTAGTTTCTTTTTCTCTCAAAAAGAATGGCTAATATTTCATGGGGAAAGATAAGATCTTGGTTTAATATAGTTAGCTTCAATTGACCTTGAACCGAATCTACAAATTTCTCCGGGGTGACCTCTTCATCGACGCTTGATACACATTCACAAATCAATGAACTGAGAAGATTCCCATTTAGATAACTGGTCCAATTGAGGCTCCAAAATAAAGGCAGATGGCTGGGGCTAGGGAGCAGAGTGGCCAAATGGGGGCTTCGTGAAGTAACACGGAGTTTGAGGGTAACAGGATGGCAGGCTCTTAGACTGTAGAATGCAGAGCCAGAGTCCACCGCTTGGATGAAGTATGACAAATGTCAGAACTGTGAGAGCGCTGAGGAGGAGGCTTTCACTCAGTCACCTCCAGCACCAAGATGGGACAAAGTAGGGATGCTGTAAATATTCCTTAGGTGAACAAAGAGATGAGGAGGTGGAAAGGAGCCAGAGGGACTGGAGAGAGATGGCTGTCAATAAAGTTCTTGAACAAGGACCAAGTTCAATCCTCAAACCTACATTAAAAAAAAAAAATAGCTGGGCATGGTGATGTGAGCCTGTAATCCCAGCACTAGGGAAATGGAGGCAGGTGGATCCAGTGGCTCACTGCCCAGCCAAACTTAGCCTACTTGGTGACCTCTGGACCAATGGGATACCCTGTCTCAAAACAAACAAACAAACAAACAAACATGGTGTTCAGCATCTGAGAATGACAGCTGAGACTGTCTTCTGACCTCTACATGAATGACCATGAGTGCACTTCACATACATGCACACACACACACACACACATACACACACACACACATACATACACACATACACATACTCAGACATATACTACACATACATATACACACAAGCACATGCAAACACACACTTATACACATACACTATACATACATGTACACACACATACACTACACACACATACACACATGCACACATATACACTATATACACACACACAAACACACATACACTACATACACATACACACATTCACATATACTACACACACATGCACACATATATACTACACACATACACACACACACACATATACTACACTATACTACACTACACACATACACATGAACACACACACAGAGGAAACAGGAGGATTCATTCATTTACTCATTCATTTGTTGGGCCTTCAAAGCTCCAGTGCAACCTTCCGGTATGTCGGACTCCATGTCACACATCGATACATAAACTGCATCCCACCCTAAGAGGCCTAAACTTAACAGATGGCTACTGGGTACTCAGGAGGGTCTTGGGAGGAGGCCCTGTCTTTTCTCCCCTTGACTCACCTAGGCTACCCACTTCAGGGAATTTATTATCTCCTGGACCTAAAAGCCTGCACTGCAGATGGCAGTGGGTAAAGATTTGGCTTGTTGCTGAGTACTACACACCCACAACAATAACAGAGGGAAAACCTTAGCATTCAGAGCTGGGTCATCTGCGCTCTTTTTCCATGGATGGCTCCTAGTTAAGACTATAAATACTTTATTGTATAGGTAATGGGTGATTCTAACATAGGCTGAATTTAAAGGGATACAAAGACAAAGATTCAATCATTCCTCTGAACGTTGTGAGCGAGTACCCTTGACTATCAACTCTGTCTCCTGTGTGCCCTGTCTAGAAGCGCTTCTGTGGTGGTTGAAAGGATGGCCCCAGAGGGATGACTTTTACTGCCAAATAAGTTTAGAGAACACTAGTTTAAATGCCACTTCCATAGTTTGCTTTATTGCTGGGCTCCTCAGAGCATGATTACACCAAAACTGAAGGCACACTGCCACAGGAGCCAAATTGGATGGAGTTCTTATCAGGCTTGACTGTAGACACCTTCTGGGTAAACCCTGACCTGGCCTAAAGCCAGCAGGGTGCAGATGAGGTCAACGGGAAGACACTGGGCACCATAGGCCCTCAGACTGGCGACACTCCAAGGGCCTGGCTCATCTTTGCCTCCTCTTGGTCTCCACTTCACCCTTTTTATCACAGGGAGCTGTCCTAGGCCACATCATCCAGTCAGCCTCCTTTCCAGGTTCCCTGTCCTCTCTCTGGGCACAGAGCTGTGGTAGACTCACTCCTGACCACACAGCAAGGAACAGGGTAGACATGGCAGAGGGAGTGGAGTGCTCTCTTGTTTGGAAAAGTCTCTCAGCCAGCATGGGCCCTTTCAGAGAACCTGGACAGAAAGGAACCTAGGAGGACTGGAATGTCGCTGTGTCTGAAAGCAATGCCTGGGTCCCTCAGCTCCTTCTGTCCCTTGCTGAGTCTCTGCTCCACAGACACACTTCTTCCAATCTGACGATTCACCTGCTTACCTCCCCAGTCTTCACCTTAAAGCTCTTTACCCATTTCTTTACCGAGTGTTCTTTTCATTACCTCAGACCCTGCTGGCAGGTAGGTGGTCCCCAGGGCCAGGCCCTTGGCTTTGCTCTCTTCCATGTCCCCAGCACGCTGGCACTAGTTCTGTGCACTGCTGGCATTGCTTGTGCACAGTGGATACCAGAGCCTCACAGAGGGCTTAAAGTTGAGAAGCCAGGCCAGGATATTATTTCCAGAAGCCCTTCGTCTCGGGAGAGAAGCATTTTATTCCAAGATGCAGCTCTGTCTGATAGCATCTCCCTGACAGGGAGCCGACAATTAAAACATCCAAACGGAGAGGCGTGGTTCAAATGTCCCAGGCAGAAAGTCCTGTGAGTGCTTCAGTAATGTATGTGGGTTTATTGTTGCTGTTGATGACAAAGTCTTCAGGTACCAATACTACAGCCACTCACTGTCCCTTTTGTCTCCCATGTGGCACACAATGTGCTCTTATGTCACCAGCCATCAGGTCCCTTAGGAATGTAACTGAGCCTAATTTCTCCTTTCCCATTCAAAGACACAGAACTGCTCTACCATCACCCCCGAAACAGCACAAAAACCTACACCAGAACTCCCCAGCTAAAGCACCAAATGTCCGGACTGGATCCTGGGCTCCCAGACAGCCCACCACATGGTTGCTCCCATCTTGATGAGGTCATCCACATCAAGACAGGAGCAAGCCACATGGCGGCTTTTGTTCAAGGTGACTCCATCTCCCTTGAGGCACAAGTCCCTGTGGTATCTCTACGTCTTAGAGATTAAGTGTGGACCTTTACAACCTCTCCCCAGCAAAACCAAACAAACACATAACCTTATAGCTTACATGCATTTAAACATTTTTCTCAAACACACTTACTGTCTCTATCTTCCTAAGCAAGAGTAGAATCCAAGTCACACACATGACCTACTGTAGCAAATTAAGATTACCTGTCTGTAGACTTTTACCTATAAACCCTTTTTTGTCATAATTTTTCAAGACCTTGAATGGGTGAACATTATTTTACATAAGCAAGTACCAAGAAGTGTAGGGAGGGGTATTCAAAGAGCTAGACATCTGTCATGGTGGTTTGAATAAAAATGGCCCAAATATGCTTATAGGAAGTGGCACTATTAGGAGGCGTGGCCTTGTTGGAGTAGGTGTGGCTTTGTCGGAGGAGGTTGGGTTTTAAGGTCTCAGAAGCTCCAACTAAGCCCAATGGCTTATTCTTTCTTCTGGCTGTCTGCAGATCCAGATGCAGAATTCTCAGCTCCTTCTCCAACACTGTCTGCCTGTGTCCCCATGCTTCCCGCCATGATGGCAACAGACTAAAACCTCTGAAACCGTAAGCCAGCCCCAATTAAACGTTTTCCTTATTAAGAGTTACTGTGGTCATGGTGTCTCTTCACAGCAGTAAAGACCCAAAGTAAGGCATATGTAATTACATTTTTCTGTTCTAATTTTTATATATTAATGTCTCTTGATTAAAAAAAAAAATGTAAGTACTATGGGATTACCTCTTTATTTACCTCTATTGGAAATAGTTTTGTTCTTAGCTGCTCTCAAACACACTGTGTCTTCTTCCTGGGACCTTTTGTTCTCCTGTACCCTGTCACAAAGTCAGGACAGAGGCTTTCAAGGGAACTTTTAAACAAACATGCTTGGGTCTGAAGTGGGTAGGCCAAACCCCATCTCCAGAGCCATCTTTTCCATGAAGTAAAACAGCCTGTGATGATTTTCCACTGTCATTCATGCCCAAAAGGCATTTGGATCTCTGTAAAACTGAACCCAATGATCTATATATAGCCGTAGCCAGATTGTGTGTATCTGCAGGTAGAGACAGACAATCAGAAAAGCTTAACAACTAATTTTTTTTTTTTTTGTCTTTTAAGGACATATCCAGGTTGGTGGAGCAGAAATAAAAACAGACAGACCACGGAAATAAAAACTATTCTATCTCAGATTAAGGAAAGCAGCCCGGGGACTCAGTTAGAAGCCCTTCTGGCTTTGGTATAAGGTGAGAAGGACTAAGATTAGGCAGGAGGTGAGGATTAAAGGTGAGGTGGGAGACACAGGGGAGGGGATTGAGCTACACCCATTCCATTTTATGAAGTTAATCTAAATCAAGTTAGATACTAAATAGGAAATTCCAAATTTGGACCAGCGGTGGCCTTTGTCTGGTGTGTAGTGAGGCTAGATTTGGACCAAGAGTCAAACTGAGACTGGTCTAATGTTTCTTAGATGGAACTCTTTTAGATTTATCTGCAGCCAGGCTAAGAATGTATCCTCAGAACAGACAGTTTGGAACCCAGGGTGGGTGAGAGACCAAGGTATAAACCGGGATGCAAGCTAGTCACACAGAGGTGTCCCTTGAACTTTGGATTAACTAAAACATCCCTGGAAAGTGAGCATTCTAAACTTGCCAAAGAGCTGGTCTCCCAAGCAAGACAGAGGAGATTCTCCAGGTGCCTCCTAGATACTAGCCCATCAGCTAGGTCTAGCTGAGATGTTAAAGTCAACTAAGATACCGCATCTCACAGCTTCCAGTCTAAAGGGGACTAGAGCCCCCAGCCTAGCACATCTCAGGATGGCACGGGGCGGGGGGGCTCCTGGAGCCCCGAGGTCTAACCAGGGTGGCTCTGAGTTAGGTCCCACAAGTTTCCCTTGTTTCAGATGTTGTGGCAGTGTTAGATGTGTGGTCTAGGTGAATGGAGAGTTGGAATCTGGAGGTCACGCTATGCTGAGAGAGACAAAAGTGAGAGGAGTGAAGGGTGGAGAAAAAAGTAAGATGGCTGCCAGAGAGAAGTGGGGGAGCCAGCCCCCCACCCCCACCCCAGAGCCCGAGCCACCAAGCAGATGAGAGCAAAGGTGGTCTATCCATGGAACAGCTTGGGCTGCCAGTGGAGACCACAACACAGAGCTCATGAGATGCAAAACCAAATACCTACCAGGTTACATCCTACAAAAGCCAGGTATGGTTGCTGAGGTGCCCACGCTGCCAGCCTTGCCTCAGCTTGCAGGTGGCCATCACCACCCTGTAGTGAGGCCCACTGCCGTGGGTCACAATGCTGTTCACCAGAGATGCTTCCGAAATAGGAAGCAAAGGCTACATGTTTTAATCTAAGGAATGTAAGTCTTTTTTTTTTTTTTAAGTTTTTTTTTTCATCTTTTTAAAAATCAATTATTTAATTATTTTACTTATTCAATTTACATTCCCCTCTCTGCCCTCCTCTTGGTCAGCCCCTCCCACAATCCTTCTCCCATACCCCCTCCTCTTCTTCTCTGAGCAGGTAGGAGCCCTCCTGGATATCCCCCTACCCACCCTGGTACTTCAAGTCTCTTCCAGGCTAGGCTCCTTAAGGGATATAGCCTTAAGGTTCATCAAAGTCTCCTAGCCAGAGCAGCCTGTGATACAAGCATTTATTGAGTGCCTCCTGGATACTAGCCCATCAGCTAGGTCTAGCTGAGATGTTAAAGTCAACTAAGATACCGCATCTCACAGCTTCCGGTCTAAAGGGGACTAGAGCACTCTTAACTCATTCTAAAACCCTGCTGTCCAGATCCATACCATGAACACAGCAGGCATCTACTTAGTAATTATTAAACAAACATCAGCTATGATCAGCAACCTGGCTTAAAACCAGAGCCCTGTAGATATGAGAGGCAAGAAAATTCCAGAATTGTGTCAGAGTACAGGGGAAGAGTCTAAAAGGCTGCTGTATGGAGGAGGTGGGAAGCCTGCTAGGGCTGAACAGGGATTGGGGGGGGGGGGGAGTCTGACTCTCTCACTTCTTGGACAGGCCCCAACAGGAATGGAGAGACGCACTGGCTGGTTCCATCTCTCTCCGAGGACATTCCTGATGCTGTTCCCAAAGGCAGCCCAGGGATCAGGGGTCCCCTGGATTCACAGAAGACAGGGAGAGATCAGCTGCCCTCTGGGGGTCTCTTTAGTCAGCATCTCTCACTAGCTGGGAAGAAATCATGGTCTCCCCAGTGTCCCCTCCCTCTTGGATAGAGCAGAAAGCAGCTGTGTGGAGGTTTCAGCAGCCAGGACCCTCAGTGTGACGCCTGGGGTGACTTCAGGTGGCTAAAGAAGGGGAAGACCCAGTCACACCCCTTCATTAACAGCAAGGGCCAAATTGGAAACAGCTGTAAATAATTAGACAATTTAAGTGCTGTGAAAGAGAAATAATTCCCAGCCATCGTAATAAATCTTACGCTGTCTTGCTCCCTACACTGGACCTAAACTTTTTCCTTTTTTTTTTTTTTTTTCCCTTCCTTTTTACCAGGGCGACTTAACACATTACTCATAAAAGAAACAGTGTCCCTTTTGTTTGGGCAGGGTCTGCTTAATAACAAAAGAGCCCGTGGCAATTACAGGGGCAGCTAGGTGACAGGGAATGCCCTCCTCTGACTAGCTCTGGGGCTCCAGGCCGGACGGCAGCCCCCTGACCCACGGGCCTGTCCGGTGAGCCTTGAGGTCTGCTCAAGGCGATCTGTGCTTTCAATTAGCTCCAGATTTGGAGGATTGTGACAGAAAAGAGTCAAATGTGGCCCCGTCAACAAGCAGGACCCGGAGCACGCGCAGGGCTGAGTCACCGCAGAGGCCAAGCTTCTGTGTGGTTTATGCCAGTGATCTGGGCAAAGAGGAAGGGGGGAACGAGGGGTCCCAGGTAAGCCTCTAGTTAGAGAGGAGACACCAGAGAGGGTGGGGGTGTGGCTAACAATACTGTTGAGTCTGGCAGAATCCGAGCTAATGAGCACTTGGAAGCGCGGGGACAGCAGGTTGCAGCTGATTAAATAGCCACAATCATCATGGGCTCCCTGCACATAACACAGCAGCTGTAAGATAATCCAGGCGGGATTAAGTGTGAACTTACAGGTCAATCGTGGCCTCTATTACAGGCACTCTTGCTCCCTAACAGTGGTCCTGGGTGAGCCGTTTCCCCCTCTAAAGGCCTCCGCTTACTCGTCTGAGAAATGGGTAGAGAGCAGCTTCTAAAGGCTGTCCGTGAGTCACGCATACATACTTGGCCCCAGACTCAGCCTCTGACAGTGACCCTGCATCCTATGTTCTGTCAAGCAGGACAGAGGTGTCATTGTTTCTCTGTGATG
>JADRCD010223670.1:19814-36813 GCA_019843815.1 Montemys delectorum
TAACTCCTACCAGAAAAGAGTAAACTGGCTTCTGCTGCTACCTTTAGGACAGAAGAGAGAGCATTCATGACAAAGAGGCATTCATGCAAGAGAGCACACATGTGTGCACATTCGTGTGTGTACACACACCATGGCAAGTTTGATAAAGCTGAAGAAAAGCAAGTTTTAAGATTCTGTCTCAGATAACAAGTCTTCTACAATATATTTTAGCACATGATGTGGAGAAAGTTCTAGAAAAAGTAAAGATAATCGAAGTTTCTAGGGTTCTCGAAACAAGAGAAGAGGAGCAAGCTGAAGGGCAGACTCAGAGAGGCACTACCAAGCCAGGTCTCCTGACAAATGTCACGAGAGTGATTCATTTTCATTGTCAGCTTGACTGGACTTGAAATTTCCTAGGAGACATACCTCTGGGCATCGTGGGAAGACATCTTCAGAGAGGTTTAGCTAAGGAGAACTGAGCGGCGACCAGGAAGGCACCTGAGCTCCAGCATTCACCTCCCCCTGCTTCCTGACTAGAGGTAGAACATGACCCTGATCCGGTCTCATAATTCCCCCACTCTGACGGGCTGTATTGCCAAACTCTGAGCCAAAATAAACCTTTAAAAAAATAGCAACAAGGGAAAAAGAAAAACCCAACTAATACAGAAAATTGGTACCAAGAAGTGTCACCGTGGGAAACTTGATCATGCGATTTGTATGCCTTTGGGCATGATTTGTGAAAGGATATGAAAGTTTGGAGTTGTGGGCTAGAGAAACTCTTTAACTTTTCTAAGCAGGGCCTACTGAGACACTTTGTGGAAATCTAGGAGACCGGAAGAAGAACAGAAATATGGACAGTCTCCCAGCTCACGAGGTTTCTGAGGACTTTATTGGGCTGAGAGCACTTGTGTTAAATTCTGGAATGAATCTGTTAAGTGTATTAAAACCTGACTACATTCTGCCCATGTATTGAACCTGAGTGAGGCAGTGTTCAAAAGCAACAGACTAACTCAGTGGAGGAAACTTTAAGTACATTCAGACTGTGGCATGGCTACTGCTCACTGTCTTGCTCAGGTTCATAGTGAAACAGAGCAGAAAAGCCTGGCAGGGAGGGGAAACTAGTTTGGCAAGAAAAACAGTTTGAGAAAGACACAGCCCAGTGGGGAGGCAGCAGCTGCATTGTTTGGAAAGATCAGCTCTGTTAGAGATGAGTCTTGTTCTCTGTCCTGGGACAGTTAGTAAGGTCTTCTGCAGGGAGGTTCTGCCTTAGACGGATCCTGCTTGTAACAAGGTAAGTTCACTTGAAAGAGGAGCCTAAGTTGAGATTGCTGTGGAAAGAGTCCCCTGCACCTGAGGTCAGGCCATATGTGGCAGGGCCGCAGCCTTTGCAAGAAGGACTTGAACAGCCGGGTATGGAACTGGGAGGTGAAATCTAACTTGCAGTAAAGATTCCAAGACCAAGGATGGCTGGAGACTTAAAAGAGAGCCCATTCGAGACTAAGTTTTACCTATGCTTCATGCAGCAGAACTGAAGGCAGGGGCATTCCTCTGGAGCCCAGGTGAGTCCTAGATGCCAGGCATCAATCTGTAAGATTTGGTGTTTGCTTTGCTTGAGTTTGCTCTTGCCTTGGTTCAATATTTCCTTGCTACAACTCCAGTCTTCCCTTTTGAGGTAAGAAAGTTTGTCCTTTGACATTATACGTTGGAGGTGTGTAACTTGACTTTTGGTTTTACAGGTGTCGACAGGTAAGAGGTTGCCTTGACAACTAGGCATGGTGGCATGCTACCACCTGGAGGATTAAGTTTCAACATACAAATCTGGAGAGCACATACATTCAACTGTACGATATTCAGTTTAGGACTATATATAGTGTGTGCATTTGGTGCCTGGAATACATCTGACAGCTGTTTAGTGTTAGAATAGTTCCCTACCTTAGGCGTCACTCATCTTCCTCTGTCTGGGAGATATAAGGTATTCCATGTGGCATTCTACAGTAGCTTGGAGTGTGATTAACTAAAGTAGATGTTATGGTGCGCATTCATGAATCTAGCACTCAAGTGTTGAGAAAGAAGGAGTTTAAGTTTGAGTATGACTAGGAATATTAGTCAGGGTTCAGAGGAACAGAACTTATAGAACATATATATATATATCCATATACAAATATATATATATATATATATATATATATATATATATTCCCAGATACACGCTGTGGTCCAGCTAGTCCACCAATGGCTGTCCACCAATGGAAGGCCCAAGAATCCAGTAGGTGTTCAGTCTATGAGGCTGGAGTCTCAGCTGGTCTTCAGTATGTGCTGGAATCTGGAAGAAGCAGGCTCTAATGCTAGTGAAGGGCTGGCCTTCCCAGGGAGAGTGAGGGCAAGCAAGAGAGCAAGCCTCCTTCTTCTGTGTCCTTTATATGGACTGCCAACTGAAGCTGTGGCCCAGATTGAGGGTGGATCTCCCCACTCAAAAGATCAATATTAAAAGTGGTTCTTCCCATTTCAAATGATTTAATTAAGAAAAGAAATCCCTCACAGGTGTACCCAACCACTTGAGTTTTAGTTAATTCCAGATGTAGTCAAGATGACAACCAAGAATAGTCAACACACAGGGATACATAGGGAAACCCTGTCTCACAAAAAGAGAAACTAATCAGAAATATTCCAGGAGTCCAGAGGTCTAGGGCAGCCATCCCAGCCTATGATGTCATTGATGGCCATGATTCTCTCTGTCTACTTTTCCAGCTCTGGATGGCTTCCAGCCCCCTGGCTTCAAAATCATTCCTTTGTAGAACAGAAAGCAATATTCCCAGATTTAGGGTTGCAAGCTGCCATTTGCTCCTCACTGGGCCAAAGAGCAATGCCAAGCACAAGCAATAGTAATTTTATACTGAGGCTACTTCTACCCTGAACAGAATCTGGGTTCTCTTCACAAGGATGGAGGGGAAATTTGTGCTGAATGAGAAACTGAGTCTCTCAGCTGAGAGTTGGAAGCTGTCAGCTGGAATGTAGCTCTGTTAGGGAGAGTCCAAAAATATTTTATTCATAAACATTTTTACTGCTTAATTTGTTATAAGCAAAAGCTTGAAAGCAACTTTGGGATCCAAAAATAGAGACAGGCACTTAATTAAGTTATAAGGCATAAGGTACATTCATTCATTCCATGAAATATTATGCAACCATTAAAATTACTTTTAAGAAGGCAGGGAGGCAACATGGAAAAATGCTTTTGCTCTTGTGGTAAGTAAAAAAGCAGACTGGGTAGTTATTTTTGCTTATGAATAAAATATTGGGAAGAGTATGAGCATATAAAAAATACTGGTTAGCGGTTAATAGAAATATTAGCTCTGGGGGCTAGAGAGATGGTTCGGCGGGTAAGAGTGCTTGCTGTGTAAGCATAGAGACCTGAATTCAGATCCTCAGCACACTCATGTTATTAAAACATCAGGTATGAGCTGGGCAGTGGTGGTGCACACCTTTAATCCCGGCACTTGGGAGGCAGAGACAGGGGGTTTCTGAGTTCAAGGCCAACCTGGTCTACTGAGTGAGTTCCAGGACAGCCAGGGCTACACAGAGAAATCATGTCTCAAAAAACAAAAAACAAACAAACAAAAGTCAGGTATGGCTGTACATGCCTGTAATCCCAGCAAGGAAGGTGGGCAGAGAAGGAAAATGCTGGGGCTTGTCAGCCAGCTGGCCTAGAAGAAAAGGAGCAAGCTCCAGGTTCAACAAGAGATTCTTTCTCTAGGCCGTAAAGCAGAGAGCGATTGGACAGGATACCCAGTGTCCTCTACATATGCACTTATGGATACTCAGACCCACCTCCGTGTACACACACACACACATACACACACACACACACACACACACACACACACACACACACACACACGGTAGCTCTGGAGTGGAGCGGTGAGGTGTTTATGAATAATTTTTCTGTCATTTTGTTAGACCATTTTCTTCCTATAGAGGAGCTATACATTAAAAAAAGAAAAAATTCAATCGTCCTGATAGCCCCAACAAAGATTAGAAGCAAACATTTGTCAGAGTCCTGGAGGAGTGATTGCTTTCTGAGCTTTGAAGCCAAAGAGAGCATTTCAGAGGAAAGACACAGTTTGGATGAAACTGAATATAAACTCTCAGCCAAATGCAATCCTTAACTGATCCACTTTACTTAGCAAAAGAAACAGTTTGCGCAGCAGATAAACTCCTGGCAATGGTATGTTGTAGCCCAGGGCCAGTTAGCAAGGGAAGAATCCATGTGACTTTGGAGGAAAACAACTTGGCAATGTGTCAAGGGCTGTGGCTATAAGCCCTGGCTTGGGGCGACATTGCCACCCTGGAGACAGCATGCTGGGGACAGACTGCAGTGGATGGCAGAGCTTTGTGCACCGAGATGTTCCTTGCAGCAAGTCCTTCCTGTAAACTCCACTGGGCGCTTAGACGAGCATGTGCAGCACTGTGGAATGCCAGCAGCCTTTGGGAAAGCTCACCCTGAAGGCTACGCTGGGAACGGAAATGTGTTTTAACAAAATAGTGGATGCTCAAGGCATGCAATCAAGAACAGACTGGAGAAGCTAGCTAGACACGGTGGTACAAGTTCTGAACCAGCATTTGGAGACTGAGGCAGGAGGATCATGAATCCATCAAGGCCAGCCTTGACTACAGGGTAGGACTCTGTACTCAGTTAAGCAAGCAATCAACCAATTGGGCAAAAGAAAGGACTGAAAATGTTGACTTTGTCAAACTTTTACCTTAAACTTATCAAATCTTGTGTTCATGGTGTGTGGTAGGGGCCTAGTTCTTTTATCCCATTATAAGCCATCAGTTGTTCTAGCCCCTCCCATTGTAAGCTGTCAGTTGTTCTAGCCCCTCCCATTGCATGTCCTCAGTTGTTCTAGCCCCTCCCATTGTATGTCCTCAGTTGTTCTAGCCCCTCCCATTGCATGTGCTCAGTTGTTCTAATTCCTCCCATTGTATGTCCTCGGTTGTTCTAACTCCTCCCATTGTATGTCCTTAGTTGTTTCAGCCCCTCCCATTGCATGTCCTCAGTTGTTCTAGCCCCTCCCATTGTATGTCCTCAGTTGTTCTAGCCCCTCCCATTGTAAGCCATCAGTTGTTCTAGCCCCTCCCATTGTAAGCCATCAGTTGTTCTAGCCCCTCCCATTGTAAGCCATCAGTTGTTCTAGCTCCTCCCATTGTATGTCGTCAATTGTTCTAGCCCCTTCCATTGGTCTATTCAACCTTCATTTCCCTCAAGATGCTGGTCAGCCTGTCACAGGTAGATCTGCATATTGTCTCACTGTGAACCTGGATATCTTTTCTGCTCCTTTGGGCTGCGTGTCCGTCTTTGACTATGGACCACGTCATCTTCCCGGCGTGATGGTGATTTCATATTCTTAACAGCAACCGGGGAGCTTTACCCCATCGCTGCTCTTTTTTCAGGGGAACCTGCATTGGAGTTCTAGTGCCAATGTCATAAGAAGCTGTTGGATTCTTCCTAGAGAAGAAAAGGAAGCCACCTAGGAATCCAGGAGTTTGAGTCCATCAATCGATTTGGGAGGCACTCATGGCTGTGACCTGCTTTCTCGCTGTCCACACTGTGAGTGTTTGGCACATGCTTCATATTCCAAATCCCGCTCGGGGTGTTCTCATCCCTCCCTGGTCCATCTTGAGCTCTTATGCTTACTCCACTTCCAGGCACCTTAACCTTGGTCCCCGCTGCCAGTGGCTTCTTTCTACCCACTGCTGGTGTGCAGAGATGCGGGTGGCATTTGCACATGCCGCCATGGCTTGGGTGGCTTACACAACAGGCATTATTAGCTCCTGGTTCTGGAGGTCCGAGGTCCAAGCCTGAGATGCCTCTGAGGCCGCTTTCCAGTAGGACCTCCTCCTTTGCATCACAAGTGGCTGGAAATCCAGCCTTTCCTCCCTGTCCACATGGAAAGCCGCAGGCAGCCCCAGTGTCTCTCTTCTAATTAAACGACCCCCTTGCTAATGGGTCAAGGCTCCGACTCTACAGCCCCATTTAACTGCCATAGCGTCCTTTAAACTCTTGTCTCTGAACATGGTTGTTTGGAAGCTGGGGGCTCAACACATGAACTGGAAAGGGACACAACTGACTTCAAACATCAGGCTAAATTGCCCAACTGCATCGTGAATTCTAATAAGGGAGCCCACAGTTCTTTTCTGTTTTCTGCATTCCAATGATATCATATATATGCAGAACAAAGCTCCTGCTTTTCTTGCTTCCTAGCTTTCTGCATTGATGAGGACCTCCAGCCACATGGTAGGTACCACCACAGTAGGAAGCATATTGCTTTCTTGATTCCGAAAAAGCTGTTTAACCTATTTGAATTTTCACCATTGACTGGGATATTTGTTGTGGGACTGACAGGTACCCTTTATCGACTGAAGGAATGTGCTCATGGATGTTAAGCCCTCTTGACTTGGATTTAGTCCTGTTTCCTCTTCCTCCTAACACATTTGAGACATTCTGAGACCCTAGAGGGTATCTGAAACGAAATCATACTAAATCATACAAATGTTGCTCTTCCTCTGCACCCACACCCATGAGGAAGTTTAATTAACAAACTCTACCCCCTCTCTCCCCTTCTCTCTTCCCCTCCCCTTCCTTTCTCCCCCCCCCCACCCCTCTGTCTCTCCCCTTTACTCTGTGCTGTCCATGATGGTTTGAGTGAGCTGAAGGACAGAAGCATCGTGAAGAAGCTGAAGAGGAACTCCTGCCTGTGGGGATTCTGGACACAGTCACCTGCCTGAGGGGATCCTGGACACAGTCACCTGCCTGTGTGGATCCTGGACACAGTCACCTGCCTGAGGGGATCCTGGACACAGTCACCTGCCTGAGGGGATCCTGGACACAGTCACCTGCCTGAGGGGATCCTGGACACAGTCACCTGCCTGAGGGGATCTTGGACACAGTCACCTGCCTGAGGAGATCCTGGACACAGTCACTTGCCTGAGGGGATCTTGGACACAGTCACCTGCCTGAGGGGATCCTGGACACAGTCACTTGCCTGAGGGGATCTTGGACACAGTCACCTGCCTGAGGGGATCTTGGACACAGTCACCTGCCTGAGGGGATCTTGGACACAGTCACCTACCTGTGGGGATCCTGGACACAGTCACCTGCCTGAGGGGATCCTGGACACAGTCACCTACCTGAGGGGATTCTGGACACAATCACTTGCCTGGGGGGATCCTGGACACAGTCACCTACCTGTGGGGATTCTGGACACAATCACCTGCCTGAGGGGATCCTGGGTCACAGGCCATTTGATTGGAGGTAACCTAGATCACGAGTGGCACACCTGGAGACATCCTGAAACACTATAATCATGCTTTGGGGCCACGATTAAGTACCACAGCATGACTGGACTGAAAGCCACACTACAACAGTTAGCCTGATACCTTCTATCCCAGCTGCTGCTAACTGATTTGAGAGGCACAGGCCCCGTGTGGATTTGCTAGAAGAGAGGATACTTCACTTTCCAGGTGGGGTTCCATAGTCTTCTCCAGGCCTGGTGACTCATTCCTGTAATGCCAACAATCAAGAGACTAAGGCAGGAGGACCAGGAGATAAAGGCCAGCTTAGGCTGCATAGAGAGCCTGAGGCCAATCTAAGCTATAGAGTGTGATCCTGGCTAAATAAACACAGTTGAAAATGTATGAATTGCCTTTCTAGAATTCTGTTTGATATTTTTCAGCACAGGCAGCTGAAACTGTGCAAAGCAGACTGAGGATGGAACAGGCTACTGCCTGGAGACAGCCCATGGCCTGTCTCCCGTAGGCTGCCAGTAACATGAGTTTTCCATATATGTTTTCTAATATCGATTCTGCCTTGAATATCTAGTATACATCTCATTTAATCATGGTTTCTTTTCATCTCTAAATGCTTCTGAATCCAATTCACTGATGCTTAGGATTTTTGAGTTGCAGTTCTTAAGTGGTACTGAACCATGATTTTCTTTGGTACATGATTTTTTATTTTACTTTATGTGTATAGGTGTCTTATCTGTATATGTGTCTGTGTATCGCCTGTGTGCTTGCTACCTGAGGAGGCCAGAATAGAGCATTGGATCCTCTGGAAATGGAGTTACAGATGATTATAAGCTGGGAATTGAACATGGATGCCCTGCAAGAGCAGCTAGTGCTCTTAACTGCTGAGCCATCTCTCCAGGCCCAATTTTCTAATATTCAGAAGCTTAAGACAATAAGCTTTATCATCTTATAACTTCAATGTTTACCTTAGGTAGAAGTCTCAGCCATTTATGAAGAATAATTTGGAGGATAACATTCCACTATTCCTGCCATATCCCACTTGTTAGAAGTGAGCCATCAAATCCAAATCTCCACTCAAGGGTCTACGTCAGGGCACAAAGCCCAAAGGCCAAATATGGGGGCCAAATAGGGCTGCATAAATGAGTACTATTAAAGGGTCACAGTGTGAAAAACAGAGGAACTCATGTGCATGTGTGCATGTGTGCATGCATGTATGTGTGCATGTGTGTGTGCATGTATATATGTGTGAGTGTGTGTGTGTGTGTGTGAGTGTGTGTGTGTGTGTGTGTGTGTGTGTGTGTGTGTGTGTGTGTGTGTGTATGTGAGGGATCAAGGACTATAGGGAGCCAGATGCCATGTTAAGTAACAGAGAATGACCCTGATGGGTCAGGACAGGACAGTCAACTGCCCTGGGATTGAGAACAGTGGAGAAGCTTAGATCTCAGGACTCCAGAAACCTTGGGGTTCCCCTGCAGCATGCAAGGGAGAAGAGGTGCAGTCTCTACGCCTCTTTAGGGTCATGCAGTGCCAACTGATGTGGCAGTGTGGGAGTGTCACAAAGCTTCCATGAGTGAAGAAGGCACTTTCCTCATGGCTCACACTTATGCCTTACTCAGTGTTCTCAGTCTCTTATGGAAGAGGGTTCCCCATACACATCCTTGGAGGGACAAAGAGGCCTCAGGTCTCAAGGGAACCGAGTTGTCTCAGCTCCATGATCCCATTCTAATGTCTTCTCTATTTTCCTAGCAGCAATGCCTCCAAGACAGAAGTGAGCTGACTTGATAGCAATAGAAGAGGCACAGACACCCAAAGGTAGGGGCTCCCAGCAAAGCACCGATCCTCCAGCTGTGCTCTAGTGAGAGAGCTTTGCTCCAGAGTAGGAAGCCCGATTTTGAGATTCCAGGAGGCTCGATGTAATCAAGGCGGTCGGTCTGATCTGCCTGGAACATTCTTGGATCATCTCTGCTCCATGAGTCCACAATTACAGCAGCCGGCTTGTCTGAAGCCATTCCAGGAGATGGCCTGCCTTGGAAATTGCACCGTTTCTATCTGGAGATGCAGATCTGAGCTTGAGCTCAGATCTGAGCTTGAGCCTTATGAAGTTACAACCAACACGATGCTTTTTCCATTTTCCTAATATAAATCTGAAACATACTCATAGAGTTTGACTCCAGCTGGTGAGCGAGCATGTGTAGCTCTCAGCAACTCCCAGTACACTGGCTGCAGACTTCCAGTTTATCCACCCAGTTGTGCCTGTGGGACAATCTGGAACAAGGGGGTTGTTTCCTGGCACTGGTCATTTCCCAGGAAGGTCTTTGAGTCAATGCTTAGATCCTACCTATGGAAACAGGTTAATGGTAAACATCCATTCATGTACCTGGCAAACAGGTTTTGTTGCCAAGCTTGGCCCTGCATAAGATGCTACAGCTAGGAGTAAGACTATGCTCTTCCCACACAAACTGGAAAGACAGATAACAACAGTCCAATGAGAGATCTATGGCTGAGAGGCTTCTGGCATCCAGTGGTCCATCTAACCACCCAACACAGGCCGAAGGGAAAGTGGGGAGCCATGAGGTCGGTCCTTCAGGCTCCCACATGAGGATGAGGCTTCCAGAGGAGAGGGAACAAGACCTCCGAAGGCTCTAGAGAAAGCAGAATCCAGGGCAGCTCCCTGGGCAGGGCACGTGTCTCAACCCAAGGCCCTCAGATGAAACAGAGAGAGAATGTCTGGTTCTGTCCAGCCCAGACAGGTGGAGCCTTCTCGGCCTGGCAGAGATTCGGACTGCCACAAGGCTGGCAAATTGAGCCCATTGCACGAAGGAGAAAACCAAGGCTCAGGAAGGGGACCTTTGAGGACACGCTCTCCTGGTGTAGTGAGAAGGATGAGAGAATTGTGCACTGCAGGGATACTCCCATGATGCACTGCACCAGGGTCTACACTGGATGTTCCCCAAACTGCTCATTCACATCCCACCAACCCTGTCCCCACCTCCAGGGCTGTTAAAATGACCCTTTCCACATCTTTCCCCATGAGTACTTGAGATGAATTTTCCAGGCCTTAATCTGGGACTAAGCTTGATGGCCCTTTTCTCACCTCTCCTCCATCCAGCCCAAGAGCAAAGCCTTGGTGTTGTCTGTGTCCCCAACTTCTCCCTCCTGGATAGCATCCGGGCAAGTCATCACTCTCTACACGGAACAGTTTTCTTGTCCCCACTGCCCTGAGATTCCATTCGCCCATCCTTCCTTTACCCAAGGGTGCAGTCTGAGGGTGCGGCCCCATGGCGTCCTGTCTGTCCAGCTCATGAGCAACGCAGAGAAAGAACCCCGCCCACAGCAGCGGTCACTTCCCACCCTCCTCCCCACACAGCCTCAGGCAGACACTCACAGGCTTTCTGTCTCTGTTAATTTGCCTGTTGGACATTTGTTGTGTGTATCTGCCACATGTATGCGGGTTTCCGGGGAAGGCCAGAGAAGTCGGAGCTAGCTTACAGGTGGCTGTGACCAGGTGACATAGGTGCTGGGATCTGAACTCGGGCCTTTATAGTTCAAATAAGGAGTGTCCCCCATAGCTTTTTGCTTGCTGTTGAAGATATAAGCTCTTGGTTTCCAGCTCCTGTCATCATGCCTCTCTCGCTGCCATGCCGTCTTTCCACCATGATGGGCTCCTATCCCTCTGGAACCATAGCAGCAGAATAGTGTCTAACACAGGCCCTCTGTTAGAGCCACAAGTGCTTTTAGCCATGAAGCCGTCTCTCTAGATGCTGGGCATTTCTTATGAACAAAATCACACTGTTGCCCAGTGTTAGCCATGGGATAGCCTGCATCAGTATGTCATCCCTTTTTACTGCCTAGTAATATTTAATTGTGTGCACATCTTGTTTATCCTACTGTCAGCCATTGCTCTTGGGTCATATCCACTTCCTGGCTGTTAGGAATAGTGTTGTTGATAATATTCACGTTCAGGTTTTTTGAGTGGCCACACGGTTTTCTTCTCTTGGGCATGTATGTGGGAGCGGAGTGCTGGGTCATATGGTAGTGCAATGGTTAGCCTCCTAGAGAGCTGCCACACTGAAGTGGTTGTGGCCCCTTGAGATGCAGCCGGCGATGAGGGTTCTATCTGCTAGGTAGGATGTGCTCAGAGAATAAGTGTTGGATGCACCTCGTGCTTACCACTGTTCTTTTTCTTTCTTACTTATGTCTTGTGTGTGCGTGTGTATGCGTGCGTGTGTGTGTGTGTGTGTGTGTGTGTGTGTGTGTGTGTGTGTGTGTGCTTGTGTGCTTGTGTACCTGTATATGGAGGCCAGAGGATAACCTCAGGCTCTGCCCACCTCAGTCTCTTGTGTTATGAGACTGTGTCTCTCATTGGACTGGAACTCAGCCAAGTAAGCCAGACTGGCTGATCAAGGAGCCCCAGAGGTGTGCCTGTCTCTCCCTCCCTGGGGCTGGAGTGGCAAGCTCTGGCCTCTACTCCATGCCTTTTTCTCTGAATTCTGGAAACCATATTGAATATGCCTTCGTGCTCTCAAGGCAAACATTGTTCTAAGTGTGAGCTGTCTCCCCAGGCCCAGATCATGCCCTTTGCTTTTGTCTCTTGTTTATTCTTACAGGCACATACTTCAGACCACCTACAGATTGTTAATGAAGTGCTGGGCATGGTAGTCCATGCATCAATCCTTCTTTATCCCAGTGGAGATAAAGGCAGAGACAGAGAGAGACAGAGACAAGAGAGAGGGAGACAGAGGCAGAAGGATCTCTGTGAGTTTGGGACCAGCCTGATCTACACAATGAATTCCAGGGCAGCCAGGGCTACATAGTGAGACTCTATTTCAAACAACAACAATAACAAGTGAATGGCCGCTGCCCTATATATTCTTTAGTCTAATGACAAGAAGAAAGCCTGTCCGTGTTCAGTATGGATGTAAAATTCTGAATTTTTCTTGCCTGCAGATAGATGACTCAGTCAAAGGGAAGAAACCATACACAAGGAAAGCCAATTGCAGATACAGATCTAGAAACGTAAGCCGAGATCTTTTGGTTCTGGGATATCTATCTGCTCAAAATAAGGTTAAGAGTCAGAGTTGGGGCTTCCTCATAAGGCAAGCACCACCCTGAACTGCCCTGGCCTGCTCTGCTGTGCCTCCCTCAAATCCCTAACACTGGGAGGCAGGATATTCCCCGAGCGAGGCCTTAGCCATAAGTCAGCGAGCATTTTTGGGTCTCCCAGAATTCTTCCCCACAGTCCAGGAGCAGGAACAAGCCACCTATCTGGGCTCCAGGCTTCCAATCTGTTTCGTTTAAAACTGGCCACATTTGCACTCTATGGAAGCCTCTTAGAGACAGTGGGGTTTATCCTGTTGAAATTGAGTCTGTAGATGCAAAACATTAAGAAAAACACAACGAATCGGTATTTGATATTCCTATATTTCAATATTCCTTTGATATTCCAATATGAAATTCAAACTGCTGGGGTTTTATGCATTCTTTGCCTTTCCTTTGATTCAGCTCGACTCACTGCTTTGAGTAGGTCTGCTTTAATCACCCGACCATGTACGTGCATCTTGCCGGAGGAGGGGCTGGGCATAGCCATCTGGACCCAGAAAAACGACTGCCTGCCTGCCTGCCTGCCTGCTTCGTCTTTCTGCTGGGACGCGCCAGAGGCACCAGTGGGCCCCCAGGGAGGCCAGGCCCCCTGGCCTGGCTCCAAAGCAGCACTTGAGCCTCTACCTTAAATTTAAAGATATAACAGAAGAGCGCTTGCAGGTGCCAGGGCTGGGGAGGACAAGTTCCCGGGACATCTGATGAACAGACTTAAAGCTGGACAGAAAGACACCTGAGGGGAGTCTTGTCACTGGAGAGGCCTCGAGAAAAGTCCAATCGCTGTAACTACAGTGACAATGATGTCACAAGTGTGTTGTGACCGCTGCAAAGGCTCACATTAGTGAGCACCTACATGGTGCGGCACTGTTCGAGGGACAGTCCCACCCTACACTCAAGATCGATCAATCGTCACTCTTACAATCTCCAAAGTGGGATGCTGAGCTCTGGACTTGGCCCAACTGACTGGCCCAAGAACAAGAGAGGCACAGGAGAGACACAGGCAGAGCCTGAGGGGGATGCTAAGGAGAAGCTAGCCTACAGGCACTGAGGAGAAACATGGGCACAGCTTGGACGGGGTGCCAAGGTGCAGCTGGCCACTGCAGGCAGCTGGCTGTTCTTGGGCAGGGCCCTCTGGCTTTTGACTCAGAAGTATCTTCGAAGGTCAATTCAGTTACTTTGCAGAAAGCAGGCTCCTCCCCGGGCAGCTCACATCCCCAACTGAATAAGATGGAGGTGTAAAGGGTCAGCCCTTCTGACCCATGCAGCATCTCTCAAAAGCAGGTCTTGCTTGACCTCCTCATGATGCCAGATGAAGTTGACGCTGGAGGTTACAGGTGGAACTCTCTTCTGCCTGTGAGCATTCTGGACAAAAAACTGTTTCAGTCTGATCAACAGGTCAAAGCAGCAGTAATGAAATGTGGGGAGAGGGAGAAAGGGAGGAAGGAAAGGGAGGAAGAGAGTAAGGGAGGAAAGAAGGAAGGGAAAGGGGAGGAAGGAAGGAAGGAAGGAAGGAAGGAAGGAAGGAAGGAAAGAAGGGAGGCAGATAGGGAAGGGGGAAGGAAAGAAGGAAGGAAGGACAGACCAGGACACTCTGCAAAGGCTGGTGCTCCTCTCACTGCCACTGTCCCCACAGGCCTCAACCACATGAGGAGAGGGAAGAGAAACTCCCTAGAAATTCCTACCAGGGACAAATCCATGAGGAGTACACAGGCAGAGCTGCTGTCACCCAAAAATGTATGCTTGGGTTGGACTCCATCGGCTACAACTGCAAGAGACCCTGATGTGAACGGTAGACACATCTGGCTGGATACCAGTGAGCTCCACTACAGTTTGGGCCCAAGTACTTGTGGAGGCCAGAGGTCAACAATGAGTGTCTTCCTTGGCCGTTTACTACGGGTTTTTTTGTTATTGTTGTTTTGAGGTTTTTTGTTTTGTTTTGTTTTGTTTTTTTGTTTTGTTTTGAGACAGGATCTTTCCTGTTAGACTGGCTATGCTTCTATGTCTGTTACCCCAGAACTGGGGTGACAAGCTTGAGCCTAACTTTTTCTGGGGGCAGCTGGGAACCCAAACTCAGATCCTCACACTTATACAGGAATCACTTTGCTGAATGGGTGAAATCCTTAGTGAATGAGAGCTCTCTCGCTTTCTCTCTTTCTCTCTCTCTGCCTCTCTCTTTCTCTTTCTGCTTGTCTCTCTGCCGGTCTCTCTCTTGTCTCTGTCTCTCTCTGTCTCTGCCTCTCTCTCTCTCTCTCTCTCTCTCTCTCTCTCTCTCTCTCTCTCTCTGTCTCTCTCCTTACTTTGCAGTCTTTCTCTGTAACGCAGCCTTGCCTGGAATTCTATACATCCCAGGCTGCTGTCAAACTCAAAGCAATTCTGTCTCAGCCTCCTGAATGAGACCACAGGTGTGACTCTCCACGCCTAACTATGAGTACTTTTATTAACCCCTTTTGCTGTAGGGTCAAGGGAGAGACTAGATAATGTCAGTCAGGGAATATACAGAACCTCATTCAGCAAGTTTCTGCTTACCATGAACAAATGCATCTGCCATGGTGCCACCCAGGGAGGGGACAGATATAAATAGCTACACAGTCTCTGTCCCCAAGAGATTTATGCCAGATGTAAGTTGCCACACCCTTGGCCCTAAGTGGTGGCTGTGACCAAGAAGAAAGCACAAAGAACAGGGATAGGAGCCACTGATCCAGCCAAGATGGCCAGAGATACTGCCTTAAAGGGATGGCATCCATTTGGGGTGTCATTTTTCTGCACATCAATTTCTTTATGTAAAAATCGGTCTCTGCAGTGATAAATCCTTTCCAAATCTCTTTTGGTTGACGGTGCCATAATCCATCAGAGAAACTACTACGCATGGTAGCTATGCCCTTATTAAGCCTACTTCTTAAAGATGCAGGTGTCAGAATCACTCTTCAGTCAAGGAGCTACAGAGTGGAAAGTATCCCACAGATATGCAAACACCCATCTTGCTGTGTGGCTCTGTCACAGCTCGGGTGCCAGGTGAGTCAGCAGCAATGCTCTGCAAGCCACATTTTCCCTAAGGAATTGGTCTCAATGGCAAACTTAAAATATTTGACAAACCATGTTGTAAACAGATGTGCTGTTGACTGGGCTTTGCTATTCTTAGCGCAAGTAGAAGGTATTTCATAGAATTCTTAAGGGGCCTGGGATTTTGGAATGGCAAATGAGCATTGACTCCAACCATGAGCATGTGAGTGTTTTGCACGACCAGGTGTGAGCCTAGGGTAAGTGTATGAGTGTGGAGAAACAGAATGCCTGTATTCACACCTACCAAGGACGTCGGCCTGTCCTGTGAAGCCACTCAGCGGTGACAGTCCTAACTGGTGCCTCCTTCCGATAGAAACCTGTTTGATCTACAGTGAAAATCCACTGGTTGGCAGAGCTGCTTGACAATGATCTCAGCACATCCCCTGGATAGCTTCTGGAATCTTCCATACCAGCATCCTCTGAGTCACCTGTACTTACATGTTCCAGCTTCTCCACATGGCCCTAATGAACCACGCTCTCTGTGTCTTAGACACTCTTCTGGAACTGCCTCCTCCCTGCCTTCAGAGAAGCTCCAGCTGGGTGTTAGCTAAAGTCTGGTGGTCTATGCAAGTCACTAAAACTGTCTGCTGTCTGCACAAGTACCCAGAATCTTCATTTTCCAACATGAGTATGCTCACCTGAGTAGCAATACCTAACTCCCCTGTTTGCACTCACAGGTTTTCTGTTTCGAGCAAGAGGCCTAGGGTTTGAGGACAAGGCAGGCAGGAGGCTCACTCAACATGGGGCTGCCACAAAACTCCATCGGTGACAAGCACAGTATCTTAGAACAGAGCAGAGCAAAGGGAGGCCCGCTTGTATGTAGATGTATAAGGGATTCATCAAGAGCCTTGGCCATGGAACTGCGGAGGCCAAAAATTCCCACTATTTGAGGGCTGTGAGCTGAGAAGAGCTGTGATGTCATTAGGTCTCTGGCCAATGGCGTGGGAGCTGGAGCCAGGTGGGGAATATATGCCCTAGAAAGAGAAAGCCTGCGAATCTGGGACTCCGCTACTTACATCATAAGAAGGGGAAAAAAAATCTCACCTCAAAGAGTGGGAGAGGAGGGAGGGAGGGAGGGAGGGAGGGAGGGAGAGATGGGAGACAGGAGAAAGAGAGGGGAGAGCAGGAAACATAGCTTTTGCTCTTCCCTCAGACCTTCTGTCAGGTCTCTCAGTGGATTGTATGGCTCCTGCCCACACTCGTGAGAGCAGATTCTCCTTCCTTTACCAAAACATATAACAAAGTTCCAAAGCCATTCTTCAAAAGGAAGACTCAGCCAAAAGGAATGTGGTACTAGAAACTCGGATACCCCTTAGTCCAGCCAAGTGGATATGTGACATCACAGATGCCCGCACTCTTCTGAGTAAGGAAAAGAACACATTTGGGAATCCACATTGGGTGGATGATTGTGTGTATGTGTGTATGCGTGTGTGTGGGGGTGTGTGAGTGCATTGTGTTTGTGAGTGCATTGTGTGTGTGTATATGTGTATGTGTGTATGCGTGTGTGTGGGGGTGTGTGAGTGCATTGTGTTTGTGAGTGCATTGTGTGTGTGTGTAT